>ML842481.1:39704-73160 GCA_009831015.1 Picea engelmannii | reverse complement strand
TCAACTCTTTGTACTACCTCAGACTTTCGAAACTTCAGATGTATCAATGAGTACTTGCAATAAGCCTCACACAACAAAAGATATTCAATGTGTTCAAGTGTGATAAAATAAGAGAGCCTGGCATATTATTTATACTTTCATGTAGCATTCCACTTTCCTTATTTTAGGGAGTTCTCCATTAACTTTATTATTTAGATAATTTCTTTTGCAAACACTTTGATTTTTAGGGGATTCTATATGACTCGTGAGGGTTCTCCAACTTCACATGGCCATAACTCTCTAACCGTGAGGAGTTATGTGACATTCCACATACCAACGGAAATGGAATGACATGTACTATCCATCTGGAATAGTCTTACTTGCAAATATCTCAAAATGCATACCATTATCCATCAAACAAACTTGGGTCCATTACCTAAACCATTGTGCTACCAGAATTCGCTACCAAAATTTCTTCAAGGGTTTACATCAATGACAACCAAACCATTTAATCAACAATATCCCCCTTTGGCATTGATGGAAACATGATGATGAAATATTGAGGTCATGTCATGCAATACTGAAGTCATATCACTCATATCAACAATCTCCCCCTATGACTATCGCTCCCCCTGGAACCATGCCTTTGTCTTCTGCATCTCTGTGACCAATGCTCCCCCTGGAACCATGCCTCTGTCCTCTACATCTGATAAATCTCTCCCCCTTTGTCATCAATGGAAAAGGTATCTTTCCATCTGAGGATGCTCCCCCTAACTGAACTGTTCAATCTCTCAACCTAAACTATCCTCTTTATGGTGCTTCCTCGTGTACATCTAAAACATATAATATAAGAATTCAAAAGCATTCATTTTGGAGTAGAAATAAATCTGAGTCTATGGAAAAGATACTCAAAGGATTCCCTTGGAAGCAGTTTTGTAAATATGTCTACCACTTGTTCTTTTGTGCCCACATATTCAACTATGCTATTCTTTTCTACAACATGTTCCCGTAGAAAGTGATACTTGACTAGAATGTTCTTCGTCTTGGAGTGCATGACCAGGTTCTTTGAGATACCAATGGCACTTGTATTATCACAATAGATTGGAATGGGCTCATCATAGTCAACCTGTATATCTATTAGAGTTTGTTTCATCCATAGGACCTATGTACAACATGTTGTTTCTGCAATATACTCTGCCTCGACTGTATATAAAGATACTGATGATTGTTTCTTGCTTAGCCATGATACTAAAAACTCACCCAAGTAGAACCATACTCCACTGGTGCTTCATCGGTCATCAATGCAACCTTCCCAATATGCATCTATGTAGGAAATAAGTGATATATCCTTTCCTTTTGGATACCATAATCCAAACTCTTCTATTCCTTTGAGATATCTGAAAATCCTATTCACTGCTAATAGATTTGATTCCTTTAGTGTTGCTTGAAATCGTGTCACCTGTCCAAGTTCTTGCATTACATTTGGTCTGGATGCTATCAAATATAGTAGGCTACCAATCATTAACATGTATTGTCTTTGATTTGCAGACTTTGAATCATCATCTTTGCTCAACTTGCAAATGGCTTGCATGGGAGTGATAACTGGTTTGCAATCTTCCATTCCAAACCTCTTTAGAATTTCTCTGATATACTTGGTTTGAGAAATAAAAATTCCTTGATTTCTTTGATGTATCTGAAGACCCATAAAGAAGGATAGTTCTCCAAGTAATGACATTTCAAATTCATTTTGTATGTCCTTTGCAAATATCTAGCTTAACCTGTCATCAGTAATTCCAAAAATAATATCATCAACATAAAATTGAATTAATAAAATACTATCTTGAGTTACGTTGATGTAGAGGTTGTTGTCTATACTTCCTTTTCTGAACCCTGCTTGCTGTAGATATTTATCCAGTCTAGAGTATCATGCTCTAGGAGCCTGTTTTAGACCATACAAGGTGTTCTTCAATTTATACACATAATCTACGTTCTATGACAACTAAAATCCTTCTGGTTGTTCAATGAAGACTTCTTCTTCAAGTTCTCTATTCATAAAAGCTAATTTCACGTCCATCTGATACACTTTAATATTTTTGGAGCATGCATAAGCTAAGAGAAAACAGATTTCTTCCATTCTGGCAACTGGGGAAAATGTCTTTTCAAAGTCGATAACTTCAACCTGTGCATATCCTTTACATACCAATCTATATTTGCTTCTTGTAACCTATCCATCTTCATTCAATTTATTCTTGTATACCCACTTTGTGCCGATCACATTCTTATTATTTGCTCTTGCAACCAATTCCCAAGTGTCATTTTTCTCTATTTGATCCAATACTTCATCTATGGCCTTATTCCAAAATTTATCCTTACTGGCCTCTTCAAAATAGTTTGGTTCAATCGTAGATGAGAGTGCTAGGTGCGTTTGTTCTGGTGAACAGATTCTTCTTCTAGTCTCAACTTTTGCATCTTTGTTTTCAATAATCTGATCTAAAGAATGATTCTTCTGTACTTGTCTGCTAGGTGTCTTTGGAGGCACTTGCTGAAATTGATCTTCTGCTTCTGTCAGATTCTCTTCATCTTCCTCTTCTACTTATTTTTCATCTTCTTCTTCTTCTTCGTAAAGTTGTTCCATTGATTCATTTTCTTCTTCCTTCAATTCTTTTCTACCCGTTTCATCAATTGTTACGTTGATGCTTTCCACAACTTTGTTTAATATCAGGTTGTAACACTTGTATGATTTCCTTGTACTTGAGTAACCAACAAGTACTCCTTTTTCCACATGAGAGTCAAACTTTCCCATTCTTCCATCTTCTCTTTTGATGTAGCATTTGCTTCCAAAAACTCTGAAGTGATTTACATTTGATGGTCTTGCTTTCCATAGCTCGTAGGGAGTTTTTTGTGTGTTGTTTCTGAGCATTACTCTGTTTTGAATGTGAACTATTGTATGCACTTCATGTGTCCAAAAGATATCTGTCAATTTGGAATCCATTAGTATTGTTCGAGCCATTTCATGTATTGTCCTGTTCTTTCTTTCAACAAATCCATTCCATTGATGTGTCCTAGAAATGGAGAATTGCATTTTTATTCCATGCCTACTGCAGTAGTCCATAAATTCCTTTGAAGTGAACTCTCCTCCATTGTTAGATCTCAAGCATTTGATTTTTGAATCCATTTCATTTTCAACCATTTCCTTGTAGACCTTGAAGTTTTCAAAAGCTTCTGACTTATTCCCGAGGAAGCAAACTGCAGTGATTATTGTATAATAATCAAATAATAACATAAAGTATTTCTCACCTTTTAAACCATTTGTTGTAGTTGTTCCAACTAGATCAGTATGCACAATTTCCAACGGTCTTATTGTTGAATATTCCTTTGATTTGAACCTGGTCTTTGTTTTCTTTCGTTGTTGACAATGCTCGCATAAAGTGTTGGATGGTTTTGAGATCCGGGGAATTTCTCTAACTGCTTCCTTTTTGATGACTTTCACAAGGTTATCAAAATGTATGTGAACCATTCTTCTGTGTCATAGCCAACTTTAATCTTCTTTTCCTAGGAAACACTTTTCATTTCCAATTTCACTTAATACATATATGTTTCTTGAAGTTCTCGCAGTTGTTGCAATCAATTTTCCTGAACCTTCTTTTCTTATCTCGCACTTTTGTGAATCGAAAGTAACTTTATGACCTTGGTCACACATTTGAATCAACTTAGAAGATTATTTTTCATATCTTATACTAGTAGAACATTTTCTTCCTTGGTATTCTTGTTCCCAATTCTGACTGTGCCTTTTCCAATGATTTTAGTTGAATCATCATTTCTGAAGAAGACTGATCCATTGCTTTCCTTTCTTAATGTAAGAAATCTGTCTCTATCACCTACCATGTGTTTTGAACAACCATTGTCAACATACCAGCCATGTTTCTTCTGCTTATCTTGTAGAGCGAGTGTGCATTGTTCATTGCTATATTGATTCTTCTTTCTTATCCATGTCCTTTTCTGAGGTTCCTGTCTATGATTGTTGTTGTTCTGTTGTGGTTCTCTAGGAGGGACTGCCATTCTGCAATGTTTGGCCATGTGTCCAAAGTTGTTACATTTGTAGCATTCCACTTTAGTTCTCAAATATTCAAACCTATTATAACTTCTTCTCTGTGTTTCACTAGGCCTTCTTGGATAACCCTTTTGTTTATGACTTTCAAATATGTTTATGTTCCATCTGTTAGATCTGCAATTCATATCTTTATGTTCAAAATTATTACATGCATAACATAAACCCAAAAAGATCGTTTGATACTTGGGAGTTGAATATCTTCTGAAAGGAGGTACTCTTATGAATCCTTCTTCTTCCCGAGGCTTATTTGTTTCTGTCGGTCATTGATTTTAAAATATGAATATTTTCGGTGGAGGAGTGTCCCTGTAATTCTCTTTATAGACCTTCCTATCCCCTTTGATTGTTTCTGCATAACTTTTCAGATATGTTTCTTATTCTATTGTTTTGGAGCTTGATTCCTTTTCTTTCTTAATGTATCCAAGTCCAGACTTGTCATGATGAGGTTTTTGACTACTGATAATGTCATTCAAAACTTTTGAGTTGTTCTGCATATTTATCTTTTGAAGATCCTTTCTTAATGTGACAATATCTGCTTCCAATTTTCAATGATCCAGTCTCTTCCTTCTAGTTGTTCTTTGAGTTCTTCTTCAATGGTTTTATATTATTCAATTTGAACCTTCAAATTTGTGATCATTTGTTCTAGTTCCCGAGTGTCTTCTTTCTTGTCTAGTTTCGCTTGTAGTTTCTTTTTTTTCTTCTTTTCTCTTTTGATAACTTCTATGGAACACAACAATTCTTCTCGGTAGTCAACTTCTGCCTCTTCATATTCTTTTTCGTAGTCTTCTTTATTATAGTCTTGTACTTCCATGAATAGAACTATTTCTGTCTCACTATCACTGACTTCATATTCATCTCATGATGAGATGTCTTCTTTAGTACATAAGATTTTCTTGAAAACTTTCTTCGTGGTTCTTTTTCCTTTATATGTTTGTTTGCTATTTGAATAACCTTCATCATTTATCTTTTTCTTATGAGTACACTTGTTATAAAAATGACCAATACCATCACAATTAAAACAAATCAAAGGAATCTTACCTCTATACCTACCATTGGTTCCCTTGTTCAATATTTTGACAAAGTTGGCCACTTCTTCATCATCTTCCGAGACGTCATTGCTGCTGCTATGTTATTTTTATTTTTTCTTTCCCTTTTTCTTTGACTTTTTGGATGCTTCTTTTATATTTGGATTTTCCTGTGCAGTTCTCATTTCATATGCTGTGAAGATTCCATGTAGTTCATCCATGCTTATTGAGTTCATATCTTCTCTTTCTTCTAGTGCTGATATCTTAGGGTCAAATCTCATAGGAAGAGATCTTGGTACCTTTTGAACAATTACAGATTCTTTGATTTCTTCTCCTAATCCCATGATTTCATTTACTGTTTCATCGACTTGTAAAAAGTAAGCTGCAATATTCTCATCTTCCTTCATCTTTAGTTGTTCGAACTGACCTCTATAAGTTTGAAGCTTTGCTTCTTTGACTTTTGAATCTTCTTCATAAATATTTTGAAGTTTGTCCCAAATCTCTTTTGCAGATTTACAATGTGTAACTTTGGTGAATACCGATTCTCCAAGACCAATCAGAAGTGCATTTGTGGCTTTGGAATTATTCTGATCGAGTTTTATTGCTTTGTCATTTGTCGATGGAACTGTTGGTGCTATGTATCCATCTACAATTGATTGCAAAATTTAAAATCTGTGTGCCTGTATATATGTCTTCATCCTTATCCTCTAAAATGCATACTTATGTCCATCAAACTATGGTATTCCATTTGTATACATGTTGTTTCTCTCCATGATCTACCTTTCAGTGGTTAAACTGATTTTTGAAGGAACCGACTCTGAAACCAATTGTTGGATTACTGAGAGGGGGGATGAAACAATAATTGAGAAATTTAATCCTTTTTCACCATAAAATGCAAGTGTTATATCAATGTAGCATTATCATCCAATAGTTACAGAGTAAATAAACAATGAAAAAATGAGCAATCACACACATACACAGTACACCAATGTTTTTACATGGAAACCCAAAGAGGGAGAAAACCACATAATGTTTTTTCTTATATGTCTTGAATAATTACATTCATTGGAAGCACCAACTTCCTTTGTTTTCCACCTGCAACTGGAAGGAGGCTCCAACCCCCTAGTTTCTCATACTACAACCTAAGGGAAGCTCCAAATCCCTAATTCTCTGGCTACAACCCCCTATGTTCTCCGGCTACAACCACTTGTCCTTGCCTCGTCCAACCGTCCTGAAGTAGAAGTAGAATGATGGAACCATTTTCACACAATCACTGTGAGATATACCACTATACAACTGTATCAATCTGTACCACTAACCTGCAACCAACCTGTACAACTTCCCTGTAATCAATCTGTACCTGAGATGAAAATGTGTGCAACTTGTAGTGCTGCAGCACATGTATGTGCATGCCCTATCTGTTATGCAGCCTGTGTATGTATGCAACTGAACTATTATGCAACCTGTATATGCCTTCTGAAAACTAGGGTTCTCTTTCTTCTGAAAAATTATGACCCTGTGTAACTTCTTTCACATAGATCTGTAACCTGTCACTGCATCTAGACTATATTTGTACCATGTGCATGCATCCTCATACACATCTCTCTCTAGTCATGTGCCATAAGTATATGTAATCATGAATAAGTATAATAAACCTAGCATGATCTATAATTCAAACCCTTTCTGATATTCAACCTCTCAATACATCAACCAATACAAGCTCTCAACCATATACCACAAAACCCTTAGCCATATGCCAAGAAATACAAGATGTGCCTCAACAAGAAGTATCAATGATAAATATACCATCACTGTATTTCTATAGATTTGACTTATATAGAAGATCCCATACAGCCACTAGTCTCTCTAGGGAGAATTCTCAAATCTCCATAACCATTTCTCACGCATACATCAAAATCCAAATATTCATAGAAATAAGACATATCTTTTGAACCAATGGATAGATCTGATGTATTTGAGCACTATAGACCTTCATGGGAGCTTGATTTCAGAATCTAGAACCTCTGCATCTTCATATTTTCAAGTTTCCATGGCTTTACCAACATGTGCGCACGCTAATACACTGCCAGCTTGTGTATGTATGCACCCTAATACACTGTCATCCTGCATATGTATGCACCCTAATACACCGTCAACCCCTGTACGCCTCATAAATTAGGGTTTTTTAAGTATTCGTTGTAATTCTGAGACTTTTGCCGTCAACTCTTCGTACTACCTCATACTTTCACAACTTCATATGTATCAATGAATACTTGCAATAAGCCTCACACAACAAAATATATTCAATGTGTTCAAGTGTGATAAAATGAGAGAGCCTTGCCTCTTATTAATAATTTTATGTAGCATTCCACTTTCCTTATTTTAGGGAGTTCTCTATTAACTTTATTATTTAGATAATTTATTTTGCAAAAACTTTGACTTTTAGGGGTTTCTAAATGACTCATGAGGGTTCTCCAACTTCACATGTCCATAACTCTCTAACCGTGAGGAGTTATGTGACATTCCACATACCATCGGAAATGGCATGACATGTACTATCCATCTGGAATAGTATTACCTCCAAATATCTCAAAACTCATACCATTATCCATAAAAAAAACTTGGGTCCATTACCCAAACCATTTTGCTACCGGAATTCGCTACCAAACTTTCTTCAAGGGTTGACATCAATGACAACCAACCCATTTAATCAATGGCTTTGTAGACGAGGTCCATAACTATAAGAAATGGGTAGCATGACTTTTGGAAGAATGCGTTGAAAGGATAACTTCTAGGTGAAGAAAATTGGTACTTCAAGGAGACGGTAGAGGGACAAAAAGCCTCTGTAGATGGGAAGGTATTATCCATATTAGATCATCATATATTTTTTCATCTATCTTGTTACTTTTGGGTAGAAAAAATTGGAGGAATTGACTTGTAGGACCATTTTACTGGCAGGTTGCAGCTTAGAAAATTGGGGTTCCAAACCTTTTCAATCTGTTTTGAGGCATTAAATGAAATGTTTTGGTTTACATTGTCTAGAACTTATGCACACAACCTCTATGGTTTTCTACACTTTTATATGTTTCCAATGGTGCAACAATCCCTTCAATCAGAGCGTGTACACAAAAATTGTGCCTCCTATAAGTTAAACTAACTTCTTGACCACCATGGTATGAGTATATGCCATGTCCACTCCCAATACTAAAATGTGTGTGGCTAGCCATGTGTTCATTTTCAATAATATTATACAAGGTACAAACTTGGTCACTAATTGGAGGTTTAGGAAGTCAAAACCCTAACCCTATATGGATATCGGGCTATGTTAAATACTGAGCGGATAGGAGGAGAAATGGTTCCATTATTTAGCATTTTATTTGTTCCATAATTGAGAAAAGAATATAAGAGTGGTATTTTGAGATAATAACATAAAAGGATAGATTATGTAGCATCCATACATGCCACAATGTCAAAGGAAACTCTCACAATGAGTGTCTCTTTCTTTGTATTTGCATTTTAAGAAAAGAGAGCAAAGCATAGGCCTCACCTTCTAGCTGGGTTTTCTCCTGTATTGATTTTCCTAGGATATATCTTGTGTTCATATGTGTGGATGGTTTGTTATTTTTCTCATTTATTTCATTTTTATATTTTAGTTATTTTCATAATTTCAATCAATAAGCTAGTAATCAATAATCTAGGGTCTAAGAAAGTAATTTGCATAGACTAAGATTTCATAATATTATAAGATCTATTGTGACGAACTGTTCTGGTGTAATATCCATGGTAGTTTACCGATCATAGTTGATTATATTTCACATGGTTTTAATGTTTTTAATCATTGTTTATATGAAATATAATGATTATACTAAGTTTAGTAGCATTTAAGTATCCCTGGAATAAGTCATTTGGGCACTATTGATGGTGCTTTGATTAATAAATGTAGAGAGGTTGTGGGTGATTTTTTTTTGGAGGAAGTTATGAATGATGTTATGGAATTATCGATATTTAGAGTTTACAAAATGTTAGTTGTCTTGCTTGGAAGTGAATTTGAAATATTGTTGCTACCTCACTGTTCAATTTATGGCCATATTCCCCATTACAACAATTTGCCCATTTAATGACACTATATGCTAATGAAGATCCTCCCAAAAATGTGTCTAAAAAGTTTTATGGGTAGTTTTGAATAAAAAAAAGGTAGTGTAAAATATATTTGAGGATTGGTTTTTAAATACAATCCCTAAAATTCATGAAAACTCAATTTTTGGTAGTGGTTTTTTAAAAATTGCCTCCAAAATCCTTGTTTTAGTGATGGTTTTGTGGGGGTAGTTTCTAGAAAACCACAACCATGGGTCCTCATTATTGAAGAACATAATTTAAACATGAATGTATCTCCAAACAAATTCTACTTTCAAAAAAAATCATGGCCCATACATGGATCCTGAGTCCATCACGTAAGCCTTACATAGGTAATTTTTGGATTGTAAGGGAGTATGGTGGCCATTTCAAGATTTATAATGCCATTAATGGTTCTAAAGGTATGAGCCATTGTTTGAGATTAATATATAGGTTCAAAGGCCACAACATTTCCTCTAATTATCATGGGCCATTCAATGTTGACCGAAGTGGATATCGATGGCCACCCACCTCTTCCATTGAGTCAACATGGTTCTCTACCTTGAGCCCAAAAACACCTTTTGGCGCTTCACCTCCTAAGGTTAGTGTTTTGGAACTTTAGGGTTATCGCTTTATGTTAATAGTAAATTCTTTCACACTCTTGTATTATCTTTTTCTAATGAGTGTAGTTGACATCTCTCTCTTCAAAGGTAAACTAGCACCATTCTAGCCAATTTGTGTTCTACAATATTCTACTATTTTATTCATTAATAGAAATTGGGTTTTCACAGTATTACTATTCTTTCTACTATATTTTTGTGTGAATTTAATTTTTTTCCCTTTAAAACATGGATTAGTGGTATCAAAGCAATCTACTCCTTGTTGTTTCTCACTGCATGTCCCCAACAAGGTCATGGTATAGAGAGTTGGGTCTTGAGCTAGTTTCACTAGGAGATGTCTGCTCTCACCAACCCACATGGCATCCCATGGTAGGGGAAAAGAGATATGATGGAGAAGGATATATTATCAAGACATTTCTTGAGGAATTCCTCACACGATAGAGTAACACCCTTCAAGGTACAAGTTAACTTTGACATCACTTTATTTGAAGGCTAGATAGATGCAAATGCTTTAGAAAAGTGGTTAAATTTATTAGAGGCTTTCTACTCCATCCAAAAAAAAAAATAGACATAAAAAATATCACCTTCACGCTCCTTAAATACCTTCCCCATGTCAGATATTGGTGGGAAGGTTACTAGGAGATACATAATGAAGATGCATTTATATCATTCAATATAGAACCCACTTGGGCAACCTTTGTAGAAGCCATCAAGGATGCTTTCTACCCTATTAGAAACTATGATTACTAGTATATGAGATGGAAAACTTTGTGATAGGATAGAGACTATATTGTTCCACAAATGGTTTGTTCTTAGCTCAATTTTTCTCCCCATTAGATAATGTCTCCACATCTTTAGTGCATGAATAATTGTTTCCAATTCGAATTCATGTGTAGCATAGTTCCTCACATGCTCTTTCAATATTATTGACTTGTATCACACCACATGATCCTTTTTTGTGAGGAATCCACTAAGCCCTTCCTTGCATGCATTATTTCACACAAAACAATATTCATCTGTGTCTACAATATTTGATATTAGAAGACTTGTTAAATTTCCTTCAACTGGTGAAAACTCTCTTCACATTTAGAAGTACATTCAAATTTTAGTCCCTTCTTTTTCAAAGAAGTGATTGGGCTTGCATTCTTTGAATTTTTTTTTATGAATCTTCAGTAACAACCTGCAAGACCCATGAATGATATGACCTCTGTAACATTTATTGGCATTGGCCATCCTCTAATGGCCTTTATCTTCTCAAGATCAATTGTTATCCCATATGCTAAGATAATATGTCCCAAGTAACGAATCTTCTTTTGATAGAAGATGCACTTACTTAGCTTGGCATACAACCTATGCTCTCTCAAAACTCTTAGCACCATTTTTAAATGTTTCTTATGTTCCTCCTCCGTCTTTGAGTAGATGAGTATATCATCCAAGAACACAATGAAAAACTTGTCCAGGTATTCCCTGAACACTCCATTCATCAGGTACATAAAAATAGTTGGTGCATTTGATAGCCCAAATGGAACCACCACAAACTCATAATGCCCATATATTTTATTAATTGTTTTCTTGTTGATATCTTCTTCCTTTATCCTTACTTGATGATAACCTTATCTCAAGTCAATCTTGGAAAATATTCTTGCACCTTTCAATTGATCAAATAAATCATCAATCCTTGGAAAAAGATATTTGTTCTTTATGTAAACCTTATTCAACTATTTGAAATCAATGTGCAACCTTAAGGTTCCATCCTTATTCTTCACAAAAAACACTGGGGCACCCCAAGGTGACACACTTGGGAATATATACCCCTTCTTTAATATTTCTTCAAGATGCATCTATAGCTCCTTCAACTCTGGTTTTCCCATTCTGTATGGTGTCTTGGACACTGGGGCAGCTCCTAACACCAAACCAATAGGGAAATCAATGTCTCTCTTTGGTGGAAATCCTAGGATTTCCCCCAAAACATCTTCAAAATATTTCAAGACTAGATGGTCTTCAATACTTTCCATTTTATCTTTGGATTCCTCTTCCATATGGGCTGCAAAATATGAAATTGTTTCCTGAAACGCTTTTTCAACTGCATGGATGAAATTTCTCTAACAACTATAGCCTTTGGAATGCCTTGAACCTTTCCTTGTTTCCCCTCTTCATCAAAATAAATGATTGTCTTTTTGTAATAGTTTGGGGAAGCATGGTGTTTTTCCAACCAATCCATACTGATTAGACAATCATATGAAAATAATATTATGATGTTCACATATACCTTTTTGTTGAGTCCATTCATGTCTATTGGACAATATTATACCATCTCACTAATTTTCCTCTTAGCACTTGTGGCTAACTAAAATAACCAATATTTCTTATCATTTCTCCTTTGTAAGTGAAATATTTCAACAATGTTAGAGGTTATGTTACTATGGCTAGCTCCATAATCAATTAAAAATGTTATAGGATGGTTTTCAATCTTACCTTCCACTTCAATGATGGGGAACTGACATTTTGCTTGCTTGTTGTCCAAGGCCACATACATCCTTGAAATTTCTCCTCCCATGTCTTACATTGTTTCAAACTCCTAAATATTTTGGATAGTCCTAATTATTTCACCTTTGTGAAGGTAGTCCCTATAAAAGTCATCTCCCTCACATTCGCAACACCTCATGGGATACTTCCTTGGCCTTTTCCCAAAATAATATGGCATCCTGGGCTCATTCTAGGATGACTAAACTTGTTGATTTTCTTGGGAGTTGTTCCTAAAAAAGGGTAGCTTAAAAAATTTCTTCCTTTTCTCCTTCTTACCCTTCATATTGTCATTCCATGATTTTTGGAAGACTAGCCTCCCTCTACTATTCTCATAAAGGTGTTTTGGTCTCCTTATGGCCTCCTCCAAAGTCTTGGGGTTATCATAATGTATCTTGTCACTATAGAAAGAAGGTAACCCACTCATGAACCTTTGTATTTTGACCTTCTCATTCTTTGTGAAGCCAACATACTTGAGGAATTAAAATAATATCTTCTCATATTCCTCCATTTTTATGCTTCCTATCATGAGTTCAAAGAAATCTCTCATATTATTATCATAGTAATCTTATGAAAAATATTTCTTGAGAAATATCCTTTGAATTTTCTCCATGAGACCTTCTTCTCATCAAGGTGCTTGGCCTGATTAAGTTGATCCAACCACATGGTTTTTTTTCCTTGCATGTGGTAGGTTGCAATTCTAGTTTCTACCTTTGAGGGGTAGTCATGCAACTAGAAACTAGAATTTCTCTCCATTAAACGTTGGTGGCTTGATTTCCTTGAGTTCCCCTTGTAAAATGTTTGACTCAGGTCTTCTCCTCTACCTCCTAACAAGAGACACACTTGGGCTTCTCCTTGGTCTTAAACATGCACAATCTCTTCTATATGAATTGTCTGGGGAGGTATGACAACTTCTCATACTTCTAAATTATCTATCATCCCTATGATTATTCCTTCTACCATGGGATCTAGATGATGCCACTTTCTTAGCACTAGTTGCTTGCTTTGTGCTAGAATATGTATTGAATTGCCTCTACAAAATATTTAGAATATGTGGTATTTCTTCATGAGACATCATAATCCTTTAATTTTCCACTCTATAACTCTACACTTCCTTCTGCAAGCTTCTCAGAGTCTCAACTAGCTCTACAGTCTTAGCTTTGTCCCTACGCCCATTAGATTCAATCTATGCATTTCCCATGCTGACATGTACACCCATGATCTCCTCTTAATGGGTGTAAGACCCTTGGGAATCATCCATATCTATATTTATCATATAGGAACCAAATCCTCTTTCATGTACCTCTAGTTCTGCAAGAAATGTGCATACAATAATTGTTGTTAGAGTTATGCATAATATAAAATATTTTACAAATTAAATTACAAGTCATTTGTTAAAATACATTTATGAGTGGTATGGATTCATTGAAATATGATTATGATTATTTAGACCCATTCCTCTCTGAAACATATCTTATATGGCTATACTCATGCCTCATTTTGAGTTCTCATAAAAAAGTTACAACTTTTCAAGTTACAATTTCCACTTGTTGCTTTGTTTTTGTTTTTAATGCTGCAATTTTTCTAATGAACCGTAATTCTCAATTAAAATTTTGGGTTAATAGATTTCTTCCCATCCTCAATACATTTCCCTTGACTTCTCATTTTCCCAAATCCAAGTTGCATGCAGATAGTTATGTTCTATGAAAGTTTAGATTGTTTTCTCATTTTTACCCCTTACTGCTACAGGTGAATTCTCTCCCATCCTGTACATTTTCAAGTACCAAGATTACAATTATGGTTGCATAGATGTATTTTATGGTCTATGGGATTTCAACAGACAACTATTGTGCCTCAAAATGAATTTTTGGAAAGGACTTATTCCCTCTAGAAGTAAACTGGTGCCGAAAATATACCTTGTACCATTTTAGCTATAACTTCCTCACACTAGCTCTATTTTGTGCTCATAATAGCTTGTTGGAAAGATCTCACACATTTATTTGATTTTAAATAGTAGAGACTATGTGTACCAAAGGTACACATATCTATCTAGATTTAGACTACCTAAAAATGTTGTTTAAGGCCTCAAAATGCCCCTACAAATTGATGACCTTCAAAAATATGAAAATTTTCATAGAAAATTGACTAATTTAGTATTGTCATAGTCTTTTAATCCAAGTTGTTGATCTCAAATTTTGGAGTAATCCCAAATTTTGATCCTAGAAATGTTTCACTGGCCCATGGATGAATATTCACCATTGATCTCCAACTCAAGATAAATCTTGACCGTCCATTCCCCAAAATCCAAAACTCCATCAACGATCGACAATTTATTTTTGAAGAATGAAACACTTCGCTGATTTTTTCTGATCCGACCATTGACAATCGAAGATTTATCTTGTTCTAATGAAACAATTCATCGATTTCTCTGAATCGACCATCGATGATTGACAATTGCCTTGGTGAACTAAACTTGTTCATGAATTTTGTTGAACCCTGATCATCGATGATCAATGATTTCTTGGTTGACGTGGCATGACACATTGATGATGAAATGGAATAACATGTGGATGCTAATGTGGAAACCTGGTTTATGTGTCATGACACATATGTATTGACATGGCATGCCATGTGTGTTATAACCCTAATTTTCACCAGACATGCTTACCTGGCATCAAACCATCTCAGATTCCTTCTTTGCCAAAACACTGTTGAACAACTCTTCTTAAAAACACTTTTTATAAAGGCCCACGTGCCCTTCTCCATTACTGCACGCGTGTACATGCTATCTGACCTAAAATAGCCCGCATGTACCTACAAAAGCACGAAAAAATGAAAGTTGTTGACGGAACACACAACTTTGGGTGAGTTAACTAAACCTTTCGGCCATGCATGAACGAGGGTTCATCCAAATACCTAGCTTCTTCTAGCCTATAAAAGAAGGGTTAGGGGTCCCATTTGGAAGAGGAGAATCATAGTAAAGAAACTATACCCGATTGCACATTCCCTTTGTCCCAACCCTTTATCCATCCTTGTGCAAAGAGAAATATAGAGCAAAGAAGTTGGAGGAAAGTTGAAAAGGATCCCAGGACCAGGTTCGTGGAGCAGTGGTCGGCTTCATAATTGTAAGTTGATTTGTTGAAGTTAATAATAAAGAAGTACTTTTCCCCTCCCACCATATGAGGTTTTCATGGTTTATTGCATACATGTTGATTGAATCTCTAACCCATTAATCTATATATCAAATGCATGTGGATTTATTTGTTTGTTTTGTGTGGATGCAGGTCAGCCTTGGGAGGAGAGCTGCAATCAAAGAGCGATCAAGCGTGAAGAAATATTGATATCAAATTCCCAAAATAAGGTATGATCACTTGATCTTCTTAACTACGTATTTGCTTAAGAATAATGGGGATTAGGTCCGGGACGACGGTAGAAAGTAGGAATCTTTAGGTCTTTTTTTTATTCATAATTAAACCCTAAGTTCTAGTCCGTAGAGGGATATCCCACTCACAACAGAATTGGTGACCATACTGGGGAAATATCTAGGGTTTCTGGGAATATTTTTTGGGTATTTTTAAGAACTGGTTTCATTTTCTGTTTTTAAAGTTTCTGCAAAAGTCTGAGCTAATAGAGATTCTGGTCTTCCATACCAGTTATCTCTGTTTCTTTTCTTCACTGCATTTTTTTTCCAAGACCCACAGAGGTACACATGGCCTGTGTAAGATCTGCATGTGTGTACCCGCGCCCTACATTCTCACATCCCACATGTACACGCTAGCTGAGGAAGTGTCAGTCGCATGTATGATTCCAGAAAATTTCTTTTAGAGAGGTAGTCATCCTCTTCCCTGTCAGAATTAGTCCTTCTTAGGGGTTTTCTGGAACTCTTTCTAGTCTTTATTGTTTGCAGTCTATAGCTTAGGTTTCACCTCGGATTGGTTTGTTCTATGGATTTTTTTTTTTTTATTTATTTATTTATTTTATTTTATTTTTCTGTTAAAGTAAGTGTCTGAGTCTTCAAGAGATTCTGGTTCTCAGTACCAGTAGTCTCTAACTGGGATGGCTTTCTTGGATTTTCATTTGTCTCATATTTTTAGATATATACGCGGCCTGTATAGGGCCATCACATGTGTACACGTGCTTTGACTTTACACAGCTCGCATGCACATGCCTGTTGTTGAATTTTCAGCCGTGTGCTTGTGGAGAGATTTTTTGTTGAAGGTGAGGCAGTCATCCTTTCCTTTGAAAAGAGTTATACCTCATAGGTTTTTGGGTCTCTGTCATAGCGATCAGTAACTTAGGTTTGATCACAACAATAGCTTTCTTTTTTCATTTAGAAGTTTTCCTCAAAATTTTCTTTTATAGGGTTTTTAGATAAGTGTGAGAGTCCAATTTTAATTTTCTTGCGTGTGATTTTTAAAGTGACTCTTTGCAATCTGCGCTTAGGCCAGAAGTTTTATTGGTTTTGACTTGTTGATATTTTTCCTTTTTGCTTTGTTAGCATTCAAATAAAAAAAAATCTTTTATTTCTTTGTTTGGTTAAAAAGTGTTGTTTTGCATTAGTAACCAGGGAAAAGACTTTGCTTTCATAAGTTCTTGATGGTTTACTTAGATCATAAGTAGCTCATAGTCGAGTGAAATCTTTCTTTGAGTTTGTTGTTCAAAGATCTTAGAAAAAATTTTAAGTTTGAAAAGTTGTTTAAGAGTTGAGTTAAGTAAAGGTTTTTGTTTCCAGCTTTTTGTTTATTTTTCTTTCGTCTTTCAAACATCACTAGTTTCACTTTCATAACCTTTGAATTAATAAAATCCATAAAAATTAACGCTAAATCTAAAATTCATTGGACTTTTTATGTTTGTAGGGTCAACCAACTAGTTTAGGGTTAGGGCCTTGAATTAGGTTGGAGAGGAAACTCTTCAAGGCCATTAAAATCAAACATTGGAGTCTGAGTTAGGGAGTGTCAAAGTCCAGTATCATGAAATTTATTTGGGACCCCCCTCTAACATAGGGGATAAACACAAGGTCGTGTGTAGAAAGGTAGTAGAGATAACCCCTCCAAAGCTGGACCAATCATAGTGGAGAACACATATAAAGGGTTTGTCTTTGGATTCCATCGATTGCATTTTCTATGGAGCTTCGTGGGTCTCGAATCTGTTAGAGGTCCTTAGTTGTCTTCTGGACCACTTTCTTTCGATACCCTTGACAGGTTTCAGGCTCGATACCCTGCTCATTGTAGTCTACTTGAATTTCGACTATTCCCGCCTGGTGACTGTTCGCGCACTGGCAACCTAGTTGCCTATCTTTTTAGAGACATACACAAGTGATTGTGGGGGTATACCATAGTACCTTGGATAGACATCAGGCCACGCTTTGTAGAGTATACCCAGAGGGTGCTTCTGTGTTCGAGTTTCACTTGCACCGGTAAGTTTCTCTAGTGTTGGTTGTTGTAACTATTCTTCCAATTAGTTTAGTGTTTGCTTGTTTTATCTTGTAGGGAATTTTTTTAGTGTGTGTTGTTTTTTGAATGAATAGAAGGCCCTAGAGTGTCTTTGATCTTCTCACACAGTGGAGGATCATGAGCTCCGCCGGTCATGAAGTCTTCTAGGCCTATCACCGGTTACACTAGAGCCACCTCCGCCACCACTAAGGCGAAAGCTAGACCAACAAGGGTCTTTTGAAGCGATCGGGTCACAAGAAATTGTACCCGACCAACATTCGGAGGAAATGACCATTTTAGACTTTGGAGAAAAATCTCTTGGTCCACCTAAAACTCCAACCACTAATCTTTCGGCAGCCATCATCATATCGATTCACCCTTACGAGTGCTAGACAGTGTCCCATGCAACAATGGAAACAAATGTTGTCACTCCTTCTGGGAATTCTTCAATTCCCACTACGGTGGTCACCACAGGAGAGTTTCCACCTCCTAACCCATTGTCACTGGTTTGAGCCACCATGGTCTCAACTGCCTCTACCTTGCATAGTGGTCCAATCCCATCTATGGCAGAAGCCACAACCCCTTTCACACCAAGTGCGATAAGCCCTCCATTATTATACGGGATGCCTAGATCAGGTACAAGTCCTGTACTTTCCTACTCCACTTCACAAAATTTAGGTCTGGGGGCAAGGATCTCTAATGCTCCTCTGCAAGGCCACATGGGGGGCACTTCAACTCCTTTTAACACTTTCCCTTATGAGGGAGGTCATATACCTCCTTCATCCCCTTCGCTCGGTGGCACTCATCAACAATCTTCTAGGCCACCTGCACACCATAGTTTATTTGGAGTAGGGAGTCAAGGACCACCTTCACATAATATGCTAGTAGGTTCAACACCATTTTCTTTGTTCGGTGCGTTTGGTAACAACGCCTTCTCGTCACCTGCTTTCTCGACTGGGGGCAATCCTGATTTCGGACAACCTATTCCTATGCAAGGTACTATTCCTGCACATGGGGCAAACCCAGGAACTTCTTCCGCATCAGGGCCTTGGAATTCTTGGCAGGGATCTGTTCCCTCATCAGGAATGCCAATCTGGGGAAATTATTTTCACAATCAATGGAACCCCGGACAAGGTACTATGCCTATCCCCATGGGATCGACATGGGGAACCCTTCCCAAAGTCCTATGAATGTAATGCACGCCCAACAATCTATTTCCTATTTTGGGAATCAACCAATGATGTCTCATCACACGCAGAATCTATACACTGGTCATGGACATGGTTTTTACCAGAACTCGGGCCAGCAGCCGAAATTTTCCTGGCAACCTGTTGCTAGTCAAACTCCAGGTCCCTTTTTCCTAGGTTATCACCAACAACCCAAACTACCTTTCCTGGCAACCTTGCATTTGTTAGACTTGACAAGGTTGTTGAATGACCCTATCTATCATGATCCATGTTGGCCCCCTATGTCGACGAATTTGCCTTCGGACGTACCAAAGTTCGAAGCCAAGCCTAACGGAGATCCAGGAGATCATGTGACTACCTTCCATCTTTGGTGCTCATCTAACTCGTTGAAAGACGACTCCGTACAGTTGTGAGTGTTTCAATGTACTCTCATTGGGAGTGCCATGAGATGGTACATTGAGCTCGACCACTCAAGATACTCTTCCTTTGGCAAATTGGCAATGGCTTTCCTAAACCATTTCCAATTACCTATGAGATACAACACTGACATAGAATTGCTAGCCAATTTTGCACAGAAAAAAGCAAACCATATCTTTGACCACATCCGAGAATGGAGACGCCAGAAGAGTTTAATTAAGGTGCTAGTCCCACCAACATTCTTGCTTGAGTGGTTCCTTAAGTCTTTGGTCCCACAGTTATCCAAAGACGTCGTGACGTTGGAAGTATTTTCTGAAGAAGACACCATCATGAGAGCTCAACAGCTTGAGCTAATCTATTCTCAGTTCGGTTTATTGTACGAGATCTCGCCAGATGCGCCACGCTCAATACTTGATAAAACCAGACAGAGAGCTGGACCACATGCCGATGGTATTGTTGGTTTAGCACAAACAAAGCCTACTGAGCAACTAATGAAGCAATTGCATCAATTGTCTATACAACACACAACGGCTAGCCAAACTACTTTTTTGGAAGCTCCCCCTACTAAAACATCGGATGTACACACAGTGCAATCGACAAATCCAAAGGCCAACCAACAGTCTGAAGGAAAGAAAAAACAACAAAAGAAGGGTAAGGGGGATAAGAAACCCACTAATAATGTTGGTGGGGGAAACACTGAGAAATGGAAGGCGAGGTATCCGTGCAACCTGTGTGCGGAAGACCACCCGACCCACCAATGTCCTCGGTTTGTAGAGGCCCAAAAGTTTGTGACACAACAATAGCTTGTTGTGTTAACCAATCCATTTCAGCATGGGAAAAACTTGGCCCAAGCCTCTACAAGCATAGAAGGGGGCAGTCAAGGACCCTCTCTATCCTCGAACAATTCCGCATCCGTGAATGTGTATATGATGAAGGGTGATGCTTTTATATCAACTAGAGAGCATGACTACAGTAAACCAAGAACTTCTAAGAAGGGCAAAGAAGCCGAACTCCCATCTCTTCCTCTACAGATTGAGAAGACTTTGGGCGAAACAATGACACGCATCCCAAAAGGCGTGTTCAAAAAAGATTTTTACAAACCAAATGCAAGGGCTGCCTAGAACTATTCTGTGGTGGAGGATTTGTCTCAAACCCCTTGTGCGATGTTCTCTTTGGAGGTCCTCCAAAGCTGCCCTTCCCAGAGGAAAGCTTTGTTAACCGCTTTAGGATCTATCGAGACTTGTAATTCGGGTACCATCATGCTGGATACAACCAACTTAAAACCCCGTGTGCCTTACCACATAGCATTTTAGATAGTAGTGGCTCACCCCACAAAAAATTTTACTCGAAATATTTTCCGCACGGTGGTTGATGAGGGTGCCTTGACATGCGTTATGTCGTTGGCATGTTGGAAGGCCACTGGCCAACCCGTTTTGTCTCCGTCACCTACTCTTCTCACTGCTTTCGATGGTCGTTCGTTCCGACCACATGGTATCATTCCCTCTTTCCCTATGCAGTTAGGAGGGAAGACCGTGTTCGTCGAGGTAGAATTAGCCGATGCATCCCTCGACTACAATCTCTTGTTAGGAAGGAGTTGGGCTTATGCCATACAAGAAATGGTTGCTATAGTTTTCTAGGTCTTGTTGTTTCCACACGAGGATCGTATTGTGACCATCGATCAATTCTCTTTCTCCATACCTGACCCTTCATTGGGGGTGTCCACGGTCCCGATGATTGATAATCCTCAACCAGGCGTAGTGAACGTAGGGGTTGGTTTGTGCCCATCTTTGATGGGTACCTTCGATTACCCGCCCCCTCAAGGCGATGTCAAGTTCATATCCGGCCACCATAAGGTTGAGATTTTCCAAGTTTCATCATTTCACATGACTTACTTCAACGTTTTGTGGATACTTTCTTCCCCATCGGCCACGATGGATGGGACAGGGCACCCAGACATGTCCATGCCCTTGTCCGTAGCTAAAGTAGTGTACTCTTTAGTCTAACAAGCTTCAGTCAACACATATCCAACTCCTGCACAAGAGTTAGATCTACTTCTAGAGCCTATTTGGGCCCAAGGTTCTCTTGTTGACACCATTTCATTAGACTTAGCCTTGCCTCTGACGAAGCAATAATTGAATTAATAACTAGTCCGGACAAACCCTGGGATGATCTTCATCACAGATCATACTTCCTCCCAAAATTAAGCAGAATCAAAGCCAGAGAATTCACCTTGACTATGACTGGAGATAGGTCTTGTCCTATTAATCCCTTAGCTACACACGAAGTCTATGCTGAGGGTAATATGGAAACCATTACTGAAACCATACCGATCAATATCTCCAGAACCCCTGGCGTCATGGAGAATGTTTTCGTCGGAGCTGACTGCTCCCCCAGAGAGATTCAAATCTACACAGATCTATTTAAAGAATTTCATGATGTTTTTTCCTGGTCTTACGAGGAAATGCCAGGCATCAATCCAAAAATAGTCGAACATGAAATCACAACTTATCCAGATGCCAAGCCTATTCGACAGAAGCTTCATCTAGTTAATCCCAGGAAAGCAACAACCATTAAGGTTGAAGTTGAGAAACTGCTAAAAGACATTTTTATCTATCCTATCCATTTGACCCAATGGGTGTCAAATCCTGTGTCGGTCAATAAAAAATAAGGTACGATTCGTGTATGTACAGACTTCTATGATTTGAACAAGGCCAGTCCAAAATATACTTTTCCCACACCATTCATCAACTAGATAATTGATGAATGTGCAGGCTGCGAGGCCTTCTCTTTCATGAATGGTTTTTTGAGATATAATCAAATACAAATCAAACTTGAAGACCAGCACAAAATGGAATTCATTTGTCCATGGGGTACATTTGTGTATCGTAAGATCCGCTTTGGTCTCAAAAATGCTGGAGCAACCTTTCAGCAGGCCATGTCTTTTGCTTTCCATGACCTCAAGCATATAGTCGAGGCCTATTTAGATGATTTAGCATCTCGATCTCATAAGAGAACGGATCATCCCACACACCTCCGACTTATATTTGAGCATTGTCGCTACTTCTGGATTCGCTTGAATCCAAACAAGTGCAGATTTTGCGTAACATCAAGACGTTTGTTAGGTTTCATAGTGTCAACAACAGGGATCATGGTTGATCCTCTCAAGGTTGAGGCAATAATTCAGTTGCCTCCCCCACGCTCAATCCTTCAACTTCAAAGTCTACAGGGCAAGGTGAATTTTTTAAGATGTTTCATCGCCAACTATGCCAAGATCACAAATGGATTTATGCACTTACTGAAGAAAGACGTTCCTTTTCATTAGGACGATGCCTCTCAATTTTATTTCAACGTGTTGAAACATGCCCTCACGACTGCCCCTCTGCTTCGGCCACGTAACTATAAAAAAAAATTCTTATTATACCTAGCTGCAGCAGAGTCAACCATCAACATGGTCTTAGCTCAGGAAGATGACTTGTTATCAGAATATGTGATTTATTACCTGAGCCAAGGCCTCGTAGGAATGGAACTCAATTATTCTCATATCAAAAAAATTGCGTTGGAAACAGTCCATGCAGTTCAACGGTTCCGTCATTATGTTTTTTTTCGCAAGAACACTGTCATTTCTATCGTGAATCCATTCCAGTACATGTTGACACGACGGGTAATAGGCAAAAATATTAGTAGATGGATGGTCGTCCTCTAGGAGTTTGACTTAGATTTCATTTCAGTGAAATCCAAAACATCACTGGTCTTCGCAGAACTTATTTCGGAAATTTTGGTTGAGTCAGGTGATGTTGTGTCCGAAGAGTCGCCTATCAGAGGAGATATGTTTTTGATCACATCTTCGGATCCCTGGTACAAAGATATATTTATATATCTCCAGACTTTGAAGTGCCCCACCTCTGCTTCTCATGATGAGTGTCGACGTATACGCCATCAGGATAAGAATTATCTCATACTCGATGATACGTTGTATCGAAGAGGTGTAGACTGTGTTCTGTGCCGATATCTC
Organism: Picea engelmannii; assembly: GCA_009831015.1. Lineage (NCBI taxonomy): Eukaryota > Viridiplantae > Streptophyta > Pinopsida > Pinales > Pinaceae > Picea > Picea engelmannii. Next base: position 49,744 of record ML842481.1, on the reverse strand, counting down.
ACTCACGAAGAAGCAGTTATCGTGCTTAATGATTTCCATACCATAGCCTATGGTGGTTAGTTTTCTGGGTTGGAAACAACCCAAAATATTTTCCGGGAAAGTTACTTCTGGTTGACACTAATCAAAGATTGTATTGAATCGATCAAGAAGTGCCACCCATGCCAGATCTTCTCTCAGAAGATGAGGGCACATCCCGCTAACATGTTTCCTGTCATCACAGTTGGTCCTTTCACCAAGTGGGGGATTGATTACACTACATGCAACCCTCCTTCATCAAGGAGGCACCGTTATATCATTGTAGCCGTAGACTACTTCACGAAGTGGGTCGAAGCTATGCCAACGTTTAAAGATGATGGAGAGACTACGACCCTCTTTTAATTCAACCAGATAGTAGCAAGGTTCAGCGTCCTAAGGGAGATTGTCATTGACCATGGAAGTCACTTTCATAACCAGATGATGACCGAGTTAACATCAAATCTTGGGTTATGGAAAGAACATTCGTCACCCTACTACCCCCAATAAAATGGTCAAGTGGAAGCTGTAAATAAATCTCTTAAGACCATCCTACAGGGAACGATCAACTCAGCCAAGTCAAATTGGCATTTGATGTTATACTCGGCATTACGGGCTTACCGAATGTTTGTTAAGACTGCAATCGTTTCTCACCTTTTCAACTCGTTTACGGGCTGGAAGCAATCTTTCCTATCGAATGTCAGATCCCATCCCTAAAGTTGGTAGTACAATTATTTCCAGACACTTGTCCACTTGAAGAGAGGTTATTATACCTTGAGCAGCTCAATGAGCAACGTCGTGATGCGGCCCTAGACAACGAGGCTCACAAACATAAATTCAAGTGTAAGTATGATTAGTCCATTCGTCCTCAGATTTTCTTTGAAGGTGACCTTGTCCTGGTTTATGACCAAGATAAGGACCCCCTAGGGGCAGGAAAATTCAAACCCATGTGGTTCAGACCTTTCATCATAAAAGAGGTTCTAAAAAAGGCTGCTTATCCTCTAGTTGAATTTGAAGGGAATTCTTTGGCAGAGCCTAGAAATGGGATCTACCTCAAGAAGGATTACTCATAGCCAGGTCACCATGGGTAAGTTTTTGTAACATATGTATATTCTTTGTACTATTACTTTCTAGTTTCTTTTAGTATTATGGACATATCATTTTGATGTTATCTTTCATCACTGTGGTAGATGTCAATTGAATCCGAGGTGTTCATTGGGTACGCAGAAGGTGCTAGCCGACACACTCAGAGGCTTGCCTCCACAACTTGGGTAATTTTTACATGTCGAGGCCAGTTATTATCTTCTAGAGGTATATGCTTAGGTGACACCACAAACAATGTCACCGAGTATAGTGCAGTTATTGAGTTGCTTCGTGATGCCCTGTCATTTGGTATCTCTCATCTCTAGGTCTATCTTGATGCTCAGCTAGTTGTGTCTCAGTTAAATAGAGTCTACCGTGTTCATGATCTGACTTTACATCGACGATTCCTTAGGGTACGTCTCTTATAACGAAGCTTTGATTATATTACCTATTTTCATGTTCCTAGGAGATTAAACCAAATTACAGACACTCTAGCTGATCAAATTTTAAATTGGCATATCGCACACATATGAAAGGACATACACATAAACATGTGAATACATTTTTAAAGGAAAATATGATCCATAAGACACAAAAAGAAATAAAAAGCCATATATAATGTCATAATCATCGAAGTACATAAGTGGACGCAAGCGCCTCAAAAGTATGACCAATAAAAAGTCATGGGGTTTATGCCCTGAAAAAATATATACATGTAGTGCTCTCGGCATGTGAAAAGTCTAAATAAGGTCAGGGCCTGTGGGCCCTATTGTACTGATCAATAACATTTTCCAAATGCTGAAACAATCGGACCCACGTCTGTGGTGCCCCCACTACATGAGGCTGCATAGATGGTGGCAGATCCTCAATCTCTGCCATAGGGACTGTGCAGGTGAGTGAGGTAAAGTTTTGCTCGACTCGTCTCAACACCCTCTCAGCCTCCCCAGCTAGAATCTCTCCTTCTGCTGGTGGTCCCCCTGCGGCGACAGGTGCGGTCCCTGGCTGAGGACGATGCATGTTCCTTGCATAGTCCGCAGGTCACACTGGTCCCACATCTACACACAACAGACACATATCCGTCAAATACTCTGGTATAAAAAAAATGATATATAAAAAAAAAACAACATAAAAATTACATATGTTTCACAAAAACAAAAAGACAACAACAAAACAATGATGTAAGCTTACCCATCTCTCCTCGCTCCTCACCAGGAGGTACTGGTATCTCAAGATCTCTCAAGAAATCAATCCCATCATAAGGGTAATCCTCTATGACTGGGATCTGTCGTGACAACCAAGCAAAGAAATCATCGTCAAAGGACTCATTGGTCCTTCCACCACCCTATCGTGGCAGTAACATTGCCCATATACAAACTGTAGGAAGAGAGGCTTGATGTCCTCATACCACTACTCGAGGACTGAAGCTTGAAACTCTTTCAAAGAAGAAAGAGCATAGAATGTTCTTAAACCTGAAGTTCCTCTGTGTCCGCAACTGACAATCTGTCAGCTGCCTCTTCATACAATCTAGCAGTGTAGTGCTCCAGTCAAATATTCGTGTGTTTAAGTACTGGATTGCACAGTTCATCTATGCATGGGATGCTTGATGTAGAGCTGCAAAACCATTCATTCAACCAATAAGAAACACAATCGCTTGCAACGATAAGTTAGTAATCTTGCTTATGGGCACCTGTGAGATCGATCGGTCTGTACCAACCTCACAATAAAGTCCTATCAATTCCGATATGTTATGAGGCCCCGAAGGAAATGTCTGAAAGTTGACTGGTTCCCCTCTCCTAGAGAGGCCAGTCAAAAAATATATGTCCTCTGTCATAAGCACCAGTGAATTCCCCTCTAACATAAATGCATCTGCATCAGGATGCCAATAATCAACCAAGGCATTCAGTAGCCTAGGGTGTGCCCGCATAAAAGGACATAAGAATAAATTGAGCATCCCACACTACATTAAGGAAACCACAACATTGGGGTCTTCCCCGACCAACTCACTAACCTCCTCATTCTCTCTTTCCCTCCAGTGAACATACATCCTGCAAAACACCAAGTTCAGGAGGGTTAACCCTCGTTTTAAAAAAAAATTCATTCAATAAGGGGGTCCACGCAGGCTGTAATGATGACAGTCACGTGTACACGTGTACAGGTTTTACTCTACCCAAATGTACACGTAGCCTATCATAAGACAACCCGCGTGGACCTAGGGCCGACCTTTTGAAGGTCGATGCCCCCCCCCAAACTTGAAACCCAAAGCATGAATAAAGATTTAAATTGCAAGAGGAGAGAGTTTATACTTACTTGGTCCAGACAGATGGTCATTTCGTCCACTGTAGCTCCTAGAATCACCACTTTTATCAAAGGGGGTTTTTTGCTCTAGAGTCAATTTCCAAATCAGCAATGGTGATAATGAGCTGCCAGCTTCTATTTATAGACTTTTTGGCCTCTTTTTGTCACTTTTTTGGCCCCCCCTTATCATTTTCTTTAAACCAAAAACCATTTAGAGTGATTTAGGAGTTGCATTGAAAGGGTATGATTGGGTATCAGGACATTTTTTTGGGAGTTTTGGGTAACTTTTTATGGTCCATGGAAAAATCTCAGATGATCAACTTGTGCATGTAGGTTAGCTTTCCACCCTGACTTTTGTATCTCGTTGTCTTTATCCCTTTTCCATAGGACCAATCCCATCAGGTTGTGACACGGAACCATCATTGTTGCTTTAGAAGTGTCACAAGTTGGTGATAGAGCTTACCAGAACATGGATGCCCTAGGTAGATCCTGGTTACATTATGGTGTCCATGATGTCTCTAATCACTGTAGGCTCGGAAGTCCTTGTTGTTTTTCCTGATTACGAGTTTGAGCCTCATTTGCATGATTCCTTTTCAATCTTGACCTCACCCTTAGGACTCCCAAAATACATAATGGGTCTTCTTTTAAGCCCTTTTCAGACCCTCTAAACATGAAAATATTGTCGAGCGATCTTGTGGCCTTTCATGCTCGGTAAACTGAAATTTGAAGTCACGTCTGTCCAGCGGTAGTTTACCCTTTTTCGGTTTGGACGGTCAACTATACGAACAAAGGTATAATCTAAGGAACTTCAGGTCTCTAGAAGAGTACTCTAAGGTATCATTTTAACCCTTTTTCGGACCTGAGGGACTAAATTTACGAAAAAGGAACCACCACAGAGTCCATAGTTAAGCTCTTTTCAGACTCCCTAAAATTGAAAAGATCGCTGAGTGACCTTATTCTTTCACACTCATTAAAATGGTCCAGAAGAACATTCCTGACGGAGTCTATAGTTACGCTTTTTTTCAAACTCCTTAAAAATGAAAAAATGGCCGAGTGATCTTGTCTTTATCACACTCGTTAAAATGATTTTGAACAGACGTCTTGTCGGTGCTAGTTTACCCCTTTTTCAAACCAACTAGACTACCTTCGAAAAGGGTACCCCATTAGAGTCTCCTTTTACGTTTTTTTAGACTCTTTAAATATGAAAAATTGTCGAGCTTACCTTCTTTGGGATCGTTAAATGCACATTGAAGGATGTTACCATTGTGTGTTTTATTAATTGCATTTGCATACCCACGTCTTTGGCCTAATGTCGGCTCCATGTTTCTCTCAACTGAACCATCTAAAACATGCCGTATACGCAAGCCCTATAGGACTTTGCCTCTGCGTCTTGACACCTTTGGCCCTTGGAGGATTTTTCTCAAGTGTCCTTACTCTGAACATCAGTCTTGTCCTTGTGCCTTGAACTTGTATGTTTGCAACATTCGTTCCTCCTTTGTAATGTAACATTCTTTTATTCTTTTTCCAAAATTATTGAAAAAGACAAAAAAAATCAAATATACCCAAAAAGGAGGAAGGGAAAAGTATTTTCTTTATTGGCAGCATAATGAGTTTCCCTTGGATAAAGCACATCTGTCCATTTTTTCGTCAAACTCTGGGATTTAATTTGACCTTAGGAATTTGTTCTCACTATGTAGAGCTATGTCCTCCTCTGTTTTGTTATTCTTCCAAACATATGGAGAGTTTGCGTTGCCTCCTGCCTCGTAAACTTATGTTATTTCCATGCTGCCTGAGTCTCATTATTTGTCATGCTGTTGTCCAAGGGAAGCTTTTACCAAGCCTGAGTTGACCCCTCTGTAATTTGTCTCTTTCCCTCATACCCGACCATCCTAAATGTCCAATCAAGTCTTTGTTCGAAATCAATGAAGCTTTCAGTCCAATCATCAAGATTCTCTAGTCCATGACCGACGAGCCATCGAAGACCTATGGGTAGTGAAGTCATACACTTATATTACACTCCTACCTGAGTTTTGAATATTTTGAAGTTGTTTCTCGAGCCCTGAAGACCTCATCTCTAGCCATCAAGCCTTATCAGCTTCTACGAAGATGGATACTCTACACGTATATCTTTTTGATTTCGAGATGTAGTTCCGCTATGTATTTCTCGTGGCTACACTTTATATAGTTATATGACATGGATCTACAATGTATTTGATTGGTAGCCATGATTTTATTTTATCCTGAGCATGTGTATTCCTTCCTTGGTGAGACAATTGTTATTTTTGTAGACAACACCTCTCAATTTCTAGTCCCTATGCTCACTTGTATGGCACATTGGTGAAGATTGTTAATGTATTTCGGCCATCAGATGCTCTTCTGACCTCACACATTAGGGGGCATCTGTTATAACCCTAATATTCACCAGACATGCTTACCTGGCATCCGGCCATCTCAGATTCCTTCTTTGCCAAAACATTGTTGAACAACTCTTCTTAAAAAAACTTTTTATAAAGGCCCACGCGCCCCGCTCCATTACTGCACGCATGTACACACTAGCTGACCTAAAACAACCCCTGTGTACCTACAAAATCACGAAAAAAGGAAAGTTGATGATGAAACACACAGCTTTGGGTGAGTTAACTAAACCTTTCGGCCATGCATGGTCGAGGGTTCGACCAAATACCTAGTTTCTTCTAGCCTATAAAAGAAGGGTTAGGGGTCCCATTTGGAAGAGGAGAATAATAGTAAGGAAACTATACCCGATTGCGCATTCCCTTTGTCCCAACCCTTTATCCATCCTTGTGCAGAGAGAAATATAGAGCAAAGAAGTTGGAGGACAGTTGAAGAGGAGCCCAAGACCAGGTTCGTGGAGCAGTGGTCGACTTCATCATTGTAAGTAGATTTGTTGAAGTTAATAATAAAGAAGTAATTTTCCGATCCCACCATATGATGTTTTCATGGTTTATTGCATACATGTTGATTGAATATCTAACCCATTAATCTATATATCAAATGCATGTGGAGTTCTTTGTTTGTTTTGTGTGAATGCAGGTCAGCCTTGGGAGGAGAGCTGCAGTCAAAGAGCGATCAAGCGTGAAGAAGGATCGATATCAAACGCCTGAAATAAGGTATGCTCACTTGATCTTCTTAACTATGTATTTGCTTAAGAATAATGGGGATTAGGTCCGGGGCGATGGTAGAAAGTAGGAATCTTTAGGTCTTTTCTGCATGCATAATAAAACCCTAAGTGCTAGTTTGTAGAGGGATTTCCCACTCACAACAATGTGGATGCTAACATGGCATGACATGTGGATTCTAACATGGAATAACACCTTATCCCTCTCTCTCCCTTCTCTGGCGATCAAAAATTTATTTTGGACGAATGAAAAAATTCACCGATTTTGTTGACTCGACCATTAAAAATCGACGATTTCTATTGGTCGGATGAAATACTTCACCGATTTCTTTGACCCAAAAATCGATGATCGGTGATTTCTCTTGGCGAATGAAACACGTTTCCAATTTCACTGACCCAACCAACGGTGATTGAAATTTTCTCTTGGTTAGATGAAACACTTCACCGATTTCACTGACCCGACCATCAACAATCATCATTTTCTCTTGGTGAACTAAATTTACTCATGAATTTCACTAAACTCTGTTACTTAGAAATTTTCGACCAAAATCTAGGATGAATATAGGTCGTCGATATCCCAGTCAAAATGATCTTTACCATTTATTCACCATACTTCACCCAATTATGTTGATGAATATCGACCTTTGATCTACTCCATTTTGCTAATTCTAAAAACTTATAAGTTTTTTTTATCAATCTAGGATGACTTTGGGCAATTTATCTCAAAATCAAATGTGATCTCAACTGTTGATCAATATGAATTCCTCAACTTCTTCATCCACCATTAAAACATAAAGTTTAACCTTTCAATTCGATTTTAACACTGCAACCTGCAAATTGACACCCTCTTAGATAGTTCTAAGGGAAATTTTGACCTGAATTGCTCATAAATTTAGGGATTTCACTTCGGGTTCACCAATTTCCCCAAATACATCACCGATCCAAAATTCGTAATAACGAATTCATCAAATTAATGTTGTTCCTTGGCCCATGTGGGTCCAATGTTGAACCTCAAGCTCTAATACCAATTTGTAACATTCCCCAACTTGATTAAGGTTCATTACATGCATAATACACATAAAAACAAAAATAAAAAAATTTATGCTAGCGTATCATGTAGCTTACCAACTACATGAAAACACACAGATTTAACCATTTGTTGATACCATTATTTAAATGAATCTACAACATGCTAAACTAACATGAATGCAACTAATAAATTCATCTCAGCAACATATAATTCATTCTCATACATAGATTAAAATGCACAACAATTAAACTCTTAAACTAACTCATAAAATAGAAAAACACTTATCTTTTAAATCATTTGTGCAACCAACTTCTTGGGACGAATGTTCGACCCAACCATAGAATTTTTGTTCTAGATCTCAACAGCAAGTCACCCCCTATCTAGGGCTAGGAATCCAAAAAATAGGGTGTCTCTCATTATCCACTCACAACTAAGATAATCCCACAACCCCCTAGCATTCTCCTACAACTATCCCAAATTTCCTCCCTCTCTTCCTCTCAACCTGACCAACCCAAGGAATGTACCCCTTCATTTACTCCAATCCATTGAGATGTACCATTCATTTATCAGGGTATCTCTAGCACAGGTAACCATGAATCTTACTACTAGGAACTCAAGGGAAATCACTGTTGTGAAAACTACCAGGAAAAGAAACATCAACAAGCTTGTTTCTCTAATGCAACACACACACATGAATTCATTCTTTAGGCCTGAAACCATGGTTCTTATACAAGCCTAATATCTTGCTTCTTCAGTCTTCATAGTTCCAAAACATTGTTTAAAACTCCCACCACTCCTTCTCTCATCTCCAGTGCTCTCTCCTCTTCATGTCTTCTCCTTCCCATGCATAAATGTGATTGTCTAAAACCGCCCCCTTTGGCCATAAGAATTTCCTCTCCTTTTGTTGTTTCTCTTAACTCACACTCATCCCCAAACTGATTTTACTTCAGCCTGATGCTCCCAATAACTATGGGATGTGACTTCTCATACTCTCAATATCACAATAGAAGGTTCACTCAAAACATTAAAATTAGGAGAAAGGATTGGGATTAAACTCATGAATAAAAAAAAACATTTTAGACACAGCCTCTCTTATGGATTACTCAGTCCCTAATATCTATCCATGGCCCCCAACAACTAGCATAAGATTTTATTTATTAAAATTTAGAAATACAATTCGTGTATACATCACTTGGTCACAACCATACATTATCTCTACATTTAGCACTAACTAAAATGGGGATTATAGCGACGACATTACAATGGGAATTTGCATGTCAATTTGATCTTAGAAATTTAAATAAGTTAATCAGTTTTAGGCCAATTTCATTATATTCATTCTTTTGTAGTATATATTTTAACACATGATGTGATTTATTAGTAAATGTTATACATATTTAACATCTTGGTTGTCCTTTGTTATGAGTAGACTCAAACAATTAAAATAGAAAATGGATATAATTTTCACAAGTTTGTTAATATTACAATATTAGTATTCACTACTTTAGTGGAGGTTTTAGCAAATCACTTCTTCGTTATCTATTTTAGTAGAGGTTTTTAACGAAGGTGATGGAAGGATGTTTTTGTAAAAAAATCGTCCTTCAGTGCACCCTAAATGTCATAGTGCCCTAATGTTCTTTAGTAAAGAAAACACCAGTGCATCAAAGTGCAAACCTTTTTAGAGTGCAAAAACTTGAGTAAAGGTTTGCACCTCGAGATATTTGATCCTTCTCAACACTTGATAGATATAAGACAAAGATAGATCTAGGATAGATTTACTCATAGACAACTACACTAAAACTATATTCTCAATAAAAAAATTAGGCCAAAGAACTAACCAATATAATTGATCCCCTACCATAAGGAACAAACAATTTTTTATGAAAAGTTTGATGAAATTGAGTATTTATTTGTGTTATTGGTGTTTTTCCTATAAAACTCCTCTCATTGATATGATATATTTGAAATGTCTCATCTCTTCTTGTAATCTAATCAAATGTGACCCTTTTAAATTTGTCAATCCCTCACTGGTATATGAAGCACAAATACCATTTTTGGTGTAGATATGTTGAATTCCACAATATCGACTAGGACAAAAGAAGCAAGAGTCTCTTCGAAGGAAGAGACTCAATTTCATAGAATTTCTATATCTATATTACATAATCTACCCCAATAAATATTCCATAGTTCAGTATGTATGTTTTTGTCCTATAATTTTTTTTTGTTTGGTATATTGTCAACAAAAATGTGAATGCATTCAAGAATTTTCATTTCATTTAAGAAATATTCCTCAAATATAAGAAATTTTCCCAAATTGACACTCAAATATTGCAAGTTGACTTTTGAAATTATAGAAAGAATATGACGTTTTGCATGTAGGAAGACATTTCCCCAAATGTTAGGGAATTGTTATGGCCCCTAAGGCCCTAACACACATTTACTATTAGTTTATTAGTAATGGTTAAGTCTGATTAGGGTAGGGTA
>ML842481.1:18818-39604 GCA_009831015.1 Picea engelmannii | reverse complement strand
TAAACTAACATGAATGCAACTAATAAATTCATCTCAGCAACATATAATTCATTCTCATACATAGATTAAAATGCACAACAATTAAACTCTTAAACTAACTCATAAAATAGAAAAACACTTATCTTTTAAATCATTTGTGCAACCAACTTCTTGGGACGAATGTTCGACCCAACCATAGAATTTTTGTTCTAGATCTCAACAGCAAGTCACCCCCTATCTAGGGCTAGGAATCCAAAAAATAGGGTGTCTCTCATTATCCACTCACAACTAAGATAATCCCACAACCCCCTAGCATTCTCCTACAACTATCCCAAATTTCCTCCCTCTCTTCCTCTCAACCTGACCAACCCAAGGAATGTACCCCTTCATTTACTCCAATCCATTGAGATGTACCATTCATTTATCAGGGTATCTCTAGCACAGGTAACCATGAATCTTACTACTAGGAACTCAAGGGAAATCACTGTTGTGAAAACTACCAGGAAAAGAAACATCAACAAGCTTGTTTCTCTAATGCAACACACACACATGAATTCATTCTTTAGGCCTGAAACCATGGTTCTTATACAAGCCTAATATCTTGCTTCTTCAGTCTTCATAGTTCCAAAACATTGTTTAAAACTCCCACCACTCCTTCTCTCATCTCCAGTGCTCTCTCCTCTTCATGTCTTCTCCTTCCCATGCATAAATGTGATTGTCTAAAACCGCCCCCTTTGGCCATAAGAATTTCCTCTCCTTTTGTTGTTTCTCTTAACTCACACTCATCCCCAAACTGATTTTACTTCAGCCTGATGCTCCCAATAACTATGGGATGTGACTTCTCATACTCTCAATATCACAATAGAAGGTTCACTCAAAACATTAAAATTAGGAGAAAGGATTGGGATTAAACTCATGAATAAAAAAAAACATTTTAGACACAGCCTCTCTTATGGATTACTCAGTCCCTAATATCTATCCATGGCCCCCAACAACTAGCATAAGATTTTATTTATTAAAATTTAGAAATACAATTCGTGTATACATCACTTGGTCACAACCATACATTATCTCTACATTTAGCACTAACTAAAATGGGGATTATAGCGACGACATTACAATGGGAATTTGCATGTCAATTTGATCTTAGAAATTTAAATAAGTTAATCAGTTTTAGGCCAATTTCATTATATTCATTCTTTTGTAGTATATATTTTAACACATGATGTGATTTATTAGTAAATGTTATACATATTTAACATCTTGGTTGTCCTTTGTTATGAGTAGACTCAAACAATTAAAATAGAAAATGGATATAATTTTCACAAGTTTGTTAATATTACAATATTAGTATTCACTACTTTAGTGGAGGTTTTAGCAAATCACTTCTTCGTTATCTATTTTAGTAGAGGTTTTTAACGAAGGTGATGGAAGGATGTTTTTGTAAAAAAATCGTCCTTCAGTGCACCCTAAATGTCATAGTGCCCTAATGTTCTTTAGTAAAGAAAACACCAGTGCATCAAAGTGCAAACCTTTTTAGAGTGCAAAAACTTGAGTAAAGGTTTGCACCTCGAGATATTTGATCCTTCTCAACACTTGATAGATATAAGACAAAGATAGATCTAGGATAGATTTACTCATAGACAACTACACTAAAACTATATTCTCAATAAAAAAATTAGGCCAAAGAACTAACCAATATAATTGATCCCCTACCATAAGGAACAAACAATTTTTTATGAAAAGTTTGATGAAATTGAGTATTTATTTGTGTTATTGGTGTTTTTCCTATAAAACTCCTCTCATTGATATGATATATTTGAAATGTCTCATCTCTTCTTGTAATCTAATCAAATGTGACCCTTTTAAATTTGTCAATCCCTCACTGGTATATGAAGCACAAATACCATTTTTGGTGTAGATATGTTGAATTCCACAATATCGACTAGGACAAAAGAAGCAAGAGTCTCTTCGAAGGAAGAGACTCAATTTCATAGAATTTCTATATCTATATTACATAATCTACCCCAATAAATATTCCATAGTTCAGTATGTATGTTTTTGTCCTATAATTTTTTTTTGTTTGGTATATTGTCAACAAAAATGTGAATGCATTCAAGAATTTTCATTTCATTTAAGAAATATTCCTCAAATATAAGAAATTTTCCCAAATTGACACTCAAATATTGCAAGTTGACTTTTGAAATTATAGAAAGAATATGACGTTTTGCATGTAGGAAGACATTTCCCCAAATGTTAGGGAATTGTTATGGCCCCTAAGGCCCTAACACACATTTACTATTAGTTTATTAGTAATGGTTAAGTCTGATTAGGGTAGGGTAAATCATGTTCACTTTCTCTCCTATTTATAATAAAGGATATTCATTTGTATAAGATATTTAGTTTCTACTTTGACATCTTTTGCATTAGTAGTTGGCCTTCTTTTGGCCATTTTCCTTATCCATGTACATGTTTATTATTCCTATTACCATATTTAATTGGTAATAGTTGGCCTTCTTTTGGCCTTCTAATATGCCCAAACAATCTTGAAGAGGTAAAATGTTGTTAATATTTATTATTTCCTTTGTTTCTGGTAAATTAGAAAGGGCTTAGACTAATATTGTTGATGAGAAATGTTCTTAGATTAGTTTTGGTACAAGCAGCTCACTTCCGGTACCTACAATCATTTATTATCATACTTATGTGCCTCCAGTTGGAATTCAGACAGAAGCATTTTCAATCTAGGTGTCTCAACATGGTTTTTTGTTCATTAGTTCATACCCAGGTCGAAGGTATCCATCTCCAGCTCATGGTCAATGTTTTCTAGTCAAACTCATGTTAGAATAGACGAAATATTTTTATGGTGTCATTTATGAGTAGATGAAGGAAAATATCGAAAATATGGGACGTGGGTTTTGTGCATAACATACCCATTCAACTAATTAGTGAGTGGTTTCATCATAAAGTGAAATATATAGGAGATATGGGCGATTTTGTAAAATAGATTTTCCTAGATTTGTTGTTGCAATTGTTTTCTCCAATGTCCCAACCAAATGGATGCGCCCAACCTAGAATGAGAATCCAAGATCACATAGATCTAATTCATTCCCTATCCTTGTCTATGATCGATCTCATTGTAATATTGTTTTCCCAAAAATATCTATTTTTCCATTCTTGTATTATGGTTGCCGAAACAAAGTAACTACTTACCAATTCATTGGGCATGATCCACCTCTACGATTGCCTCTATATGTATACATGAGATGAAATTTAATGTGAGAGTAGAGAGGTTAGAGAGAGAGGGTTAGAGCTAGAGTGGAAAGTTACAAAGGAAATGAGGAATTGTTGATTAATTGTATTGTACTCTGATAACGATTCCTTCTTTTTACAATAATAATATATCTATTCATGTACATGGTGCAAACAATTTCTTAGCACTGTAATATCTTTCTCCACAACATCTTTCAATATTGGAAGGGCCCCCATAATTGACATGCATTGTGTTATGTTCATTTTCTCTTAGTTAGCTAGTTCAATTGTAGATATGATTTCCTTGCATGTTTTTTAAATTACCGGTTATGTATTTTATACATGATCAACCACAAAAGTTTATTATCTAGTGAATCTTGAAGGATTGATCTTATTTATAATTGATCACATGAACCTTTGGTAAAGATCCTAGTTTGTGCCAGGACAACATTTGAGTAACCCTCATCTAGTGATACAGTTCTATGGTGTAGTTTGATTTGCTAACATTTCTTTGATAGGTTAACATAGGCTTTGATCCTGCATATATTTTTCCTACATCTCACAAGCTTAAAATCCACTGGGTTGATGATTTAATGTCCAAAATTTATACATGTAAATATCCCCACATTTTTGGCATCGTTTCCAAGGAGGTGCTAAATGGATTAGAGAATTGACAATTTGGTTCTTTAGTTTTTGTTTCTGTGCATAATTTGGTTACACCAACATTTAAGACTTGGAGGAGGAGAAATTGTAAGACGAGAGGTAAGAACATGCATAGTTTTGTTATCAAGCTCCTTTGATCCCTTGTCATGTTGGTTCAGTGTGTTTTCTTTTAATTTTGATGCATGGAAAAGGAAAATCTCCTCATGTCAAAAGATAACTTGGTGAAAACAAGGTCTTAGTGGCATGAGGTGTTCGAATACATTCTCTTCTCTGGAATTTTCTTTCAATGGCATGAAAGATTTTATTTAAGGTTTTTACTTTTAGTCCATGAGAATATCCATACACTAATCCATGTGTGAGACATGGTTTAGAAAGAACCAATCAAAAGAAATTAAATATGATTAATAATTTGTTGAGTAAAGGAGGACATACTCTCACAAGGATATTTTCAAATCCTTGTCCACACTCCATAATTGTTACCAGAAATGAGTTGGAATTTCAAGAAGAATTAGAGGAATAGAGAATCTGTGAACATATTCCATAGGAAGAGGATCTAGAAGTTTCTTCTAGTAGTCCTTGCGAGCATATGAAAGAGATCAAGGAATCATCGACCACATTAAATGAAGAGCTGATAGTAGAGCCAAAGATCGAAGAAGATTTGGCATGTTTATCATCATATCCATCATGAATTATGGAGTGTGATGACCAACTCTTAGAATATCCTCATGATATGACAAGCAAAGAGAGACAAGGAGATAGACATTACATCGAAACTTGGTTCCAAACAATCATTAGGTCGTAGTACCACTCCATTCTTCAACACTTCTTAGCACCAAATCAAATAGAGAAATTGGGTTCTCATATCTGAGTAGCCATTGAGGTGTATTTTTCATATTTGGATATGAATACATTCCTAATATTGTTACACACATGTCTTCACTGGAAATACTCCTACACTTGAAAAAAATGTGTCTTTTTTCAAGTAGGATAGGATAGTAAATAAATAAATAAACAAATTTCAATAAATGTTGCATATAGTTGTTTGGTCCATCTCTAAGTATAGTACAACAATTTTTTCATGCTTTTCCAAATAAGCGGGGAATGTCAATAGTTAACAAGGCATCTTGTTGAAAGATGGAAATGTTAATTCCTATAGCATATTGTTGGCACATGGGAAAACCCGAGGTTCAATGCTTCAACAATGCACCAACAAAACCCTAACTATCGGCCCTTTCGGCAACACCTGCAAATCGGATGAAGTCTCACCCGAGGTAGAGGCAGGGGGGGTTGTAGGACTCAAGTGTATACAACCTAGCTAGGACATAGATCTGTGATCACAATACTTAATAGAGCACTTAGCAATTAATGTTCATTAGTCTTTGACCCTTATTCACATCACAGATAAAAACCCTAATTACAGAACAACGTATTATTCAACAAGACCTAAGCATATCTAACCATTTAGCACATACCATCAAACATATCTATCATTCATTCATGTTATTAAGCACTAAGATACTACATCAGATGCATCTAACATACATAAATATTCAACACCAAGCATAAATCACATCAATAACACAAAGCAATCACAACACAGGATATACATGGTTCACCCCCAGCGTGGGGCTATGTCCACCAAATCTTCATCTTCTTTATTATATTCTTTCAATATTCTTACATGCACATAGCCCCAAAACCAACTCCGCATAGAACATGAGATCTGTGCACACTTCACCAGATCCTCCTTCCCCAATTTTGGCACATCACAGAGCCTTCTTACAATCACTTGCACTTAAATATGTAAGTTCGCAACACATAGTATGCACAGAGCCTTTACAACTAATCTCACTTAGCAACCTTCTACATATCTTGCATAAAGCCAACTTAGATATGATGCCTCTTACAATGCCTAGCTACTTATTTATACATTTACAAATGGTCCCTAAGCATGGGTAAACCCATGGTCCAACATCCCATACCCATTACACAAGCCTGCAAAAAGGGGGCAAGATCTTGCGATCTCTGCTTCGCCTAGGCGCTCCATCTTTGACCCGCCTATCAAAGTCCCAAAAATGGTCAAAAACAACCAAGGTTCTCCAAAACTTGGTTGAGGGCCAAGAGGTCCCCAACACTCACTTGTGACTCATCCCAAGTCACACTGATCTTGGCAACTATGCTTCGAAGGCCTCGAGCCTGGCTGGAGCTGCCTCAACTTGTTGCTCCACCAGGGCCTCTTGCTCAGTGAACTCCTGAATGAATTTATCAGTGATAGTTCCTTCCAAGCGTTGTTCCACTATGGTGACCACTTGTTCTAGCTGTGCACCTTGTCCCTCAATCTCCTCAAAAAGTGTGTGGGCTTCGTTCTGTACCGGCTGAAGTCTATGGGTCACTTCCATGACTTTACTCTGGATGGCATGGACCTGTTGATAAATTGTGCATTGTTCTTGTGATCTTTTCATCTTCTCGACTGCTGACAGTAACTTCAACTGTGCTTTTACTGTCGCTTCTTATTTCTTTGCTTCCTGGATATGTGACTCCAATGTCCTTATTTATGGGTCCTCTGCAAGGCGCTCATAGGTATGCACACTTTGATTGTTGAGTTTCTTGCATTCTAAGGCCGATTCCTTGATTCTTTCGACTGCGCTCCAAGCAGTTTCTTACCTTTTATATCACACTTCCTGTGGAGTGCTCAACACTACTTGCAATTCCAGTTCTACTACTCCTGCTTGGAGTTGTTGAATGGCTTCATCGAATTTCCCACTTGGCTCTTAGTTGTTTCCTCTTCCATCTATGCCAGGCCTGACACAAAGTGAAGTTGTCTAATGACTTCTTCTTTAAATCCAATCTTCTTTGCAAGCAACTGCTCTTTTTCCTTTTGGATTTGTGCTCTATCCTTTGCAAAATTCTCCTGGAGGTTGTCTTTCTCTTGCTGCGCAACCCGAAACTGCTCTAGGGATTCCTCCTTTGCTTGCTTCAATGCCTCTATGGCCTGCTCTTTTTCTTCCTAGACTCGACGAAGGCGAGCCTTTGTCGCATATGATATTCTACATAGTTGGGTAGGATCATCTCCTACTTCGATGCCATAGACACTACGCGGCTCGAATAAAGAGCCTGATGTACCAATTTGAGCTCCACCTCGATCCGATCATACATTGTCTCCTGTTTGGCTTCACTTAGTTGCAAAATGTCCTTGGAAGTATCTGATACAACTTCGATGATGAGGTCAATATCATCCACGATGAGTATAGTCTATAAGTGAGGCTTATTGGCACGTGACTTCTTACGCACTGAGTGTTTCTTTGGAGAAACCTTTCTTTTCTTGGATATCTTTGTCTCCATAAGGGGATCTTTAGGCGGTGTTACTTCGCCCTACTCCTTCTTGTCTTCTTCCCGTTCATTCTCTTCTTTGTCTACTTCGTCACCTCCTCCCCCTTCAGGTGAATCTGGTGTAGTCTCCTCTAATGCGCTGTGCATTTCCTGTACCTCTTCCTTATTCTTCTTCTTGCTATTGCCTAGTCCATCATACTCTTCCCGGGTGACTACAGGACTTTCGGTGAGGTTGGGGTCAGAGAGTTATGTCTATTCGACTGGAACAAGGAATTCTACAGGCCATTCCTTGGTTATTTCCTCCATATATTCCTCAGTGAGTTTGTAATAGGACTGGAGCTCTTCCTTGTGTTCATATCTGCACGTAGTGATGTAAATGAAGTGCTTGTTTGCGTGGAACTTCACTATTGGCTTGAACCTATGAAGTGTATTCAGAGTCATTCAAGGGAAGGATTCAATTGCCCTCTTCAGCTGCAAGTAATAGGTGTGGAACACCGCATTGGACTGCCATTGCTTCATAATGTTTCTCAAATACCAAAGGGTAGTGAACCTCTTGGCCAGTGGTCCGAATGGCTAGACTTCAGGGAAGGTTTATCCCTACGAAATCTCCCAAGCGATGAAGGCAATGAGAATAAAAAACCATCTAAAGTGAAACTCGTAGCCCTGGTCTTGCACTTCACGACAATCTTTCTCCAACTAGTTGACGAGGTAGCTTTCCCAGTTCATCTGCATCCCTTCGACGTACTTTCCTGCGAGGTCGACGATGAACCCCATGACCTGTGTCAGTCTGCTCTTCCTAACAATCTTACCAGCGATCAATTGGCAAGCTAGGCGCACAATGCCATTTTGGATGGAGGCTACCTTGTAACCTCGCTTTCCTTTATCCACATCATCATAGGTGTCCTTTATTCATTGCGCCTGGGTGCGATCTACAACCTTCACTGGGTAAAAATCCTGAGGGTCCAGTCCTTGCATGCTCAATCCAATGATATGGTGGATCAACGTCGGATCTACAGTGATGCGCCTATCCAACCACAGGTAACCTCCATGGTAGCACGATAGGAGGAGTTTAACGCATGCGTTAACCTCTTGATGTCTGTCGAAGTCTGGTATCTTCATCACATTAAGGATTGTTGATCTTACAATGTCCATGGTCCACGGCGAGGGGATTATCTTTGACTTCTTCCCCATTTTCTTTGTCAATTAATTATGTGGTGCGAGCATTCCATAATTCTTGCGATATCCCAAGTTGAAATCACTGATCTTTAGAGTCAAAATCTATCCTAACTGTAGTCCAACTACGCGTACCCCCTTCGGGAGGTACACATTGATCAGTGTATAGTCGAAGTCCCTCGGGACGCTGTCATGACTAACCATGCTAGCTAGAGGCGGGATATAGTTGGGCCTGACCAACGGGATGAGCTTCACGTTCACCAAGTCGTCGCGATGCTTGCTCTGTTTCTTTGTTGTAGTTTGGGATGGCCCATATCGACATGCAGTTGATGGGGGGGCTTGCAATCCTCTCGTCGATGAGGCCTATGCTCCTATGAACATGACCTTCTCCACCATGAGGTCAATCAAAATCTCTTTGAAAGATTTCTCTAATTCTCTAAGGTCTCCCAACATGCATGCTCATGATAAAATGTCTTGGATAGGTGGACAAATGGTCAAGGTAAGTAGAACGGGTGGTGAGGTCTTAATAAGCACTACACAAAAGAAATTAGTTCTCTGTGGGCTTGAATAATCACAATTTGCAAAAGTGTCCCCGGTAAGACATTCAATGGGTTAAATAGATATTGTGGTAACAGACTCCTCCAATGGGCATGAATGCCTCAATCAATACAATTCCATCCATTATGGCATGGTCCCAATGATCCAACGACGAGGTTTTCGGAAATAATTGCATTTCTAGCCATTCTGGAGCATTGTTCTAATGGTTAGGATGCCTCTAATGGTCATATTGCTTCATCATGGTGAAGTTCCAATCTATGTTGTTCAACTATTCTATCAAGGTTCAAGTTCTACAAGCCTTCCTTCTGCAAAGTCCTCTCTGGAACCTCCTACAATTTTTCTAGCTTTGCTTTCTTTTTACTGAGATTTCTCACTTTCTTTCCGGTGTTCTGCATCTTTGGATTCCTCTTTCCATTCTTGTTCTTTTCTTTACTTAGCATAGTAACTTTGCACTGTTGAGGGTCTTTCACAGGGCTCGAGGGTAATACTTCTTCTCTTACTGTTTCTAGAGTAGGTTCTCTTCTCTTTTGCATGGATAAGTTCTTTAAGCCTTCTTGCATTCTTTCAACTTCGACAAGCAGGTCTTTGGCCCTCAGTTGCTTCGAATTGTCCTCCTGTTCTTCTATTAAGCAGACTATTCTCCTAGCCAGGAAATCTCGTAATTCTTTCTTTTTCTGTTATATAGCTTCCTCTTCTTCTTTCCTTCAGATATGATCTCTCTCAATCCAACTCCTTCCTAACAAAAGTGCAAAAGGAGTGTTGTTCTCAACAAACTTAATGACCTCGAATTCTTCCTCTGTCGATGTTCCATGAGCACTCATAGGTACATGAGTAAGTCTTCCACACAGGGTTATCATCTTTCCTTTAAACAATCTTATTCCTCCCTATGAAGGAATCATAGCAGGCTTTCCCAAAGTTTCCCAAGTACTTTCTGGCATAATGTTCACCTGTGTTTTTGCATCTAGTACACAGTCTATGTCGAAGTCTCCTATTCTTGTTTCTATGCTCTACTTCTCTTTTAAGATCTCTGGTAAACTGATGCCTTTGTGATCATTCAATGTTTCTTTAATCTGCAATAATATAGCCTCTCATTCTTTTTGGTTCTCTAGTATATTCTTAGTCTCTTGACCTTTCTCATGGTTTTCTTGTTTCATGTTCATCTTCTCAACTTTAGCAATCATTCTAGGGCAATCTAAAACTTCATGTCCAATAGATTTACAACAAAGGAAAATAGGACCTCTACCAGGGAATTCCTTAGCAATATGTCTCGATCTTCTGCAACTATAACAAAGAGGCAATCCTCTCCGTCTCTTAAACAAACCCCAACCTTTCTTGTACTGTGCTCTGGGATCACAATGATGGACCTGTAAAAAATTCTTTCTAGGATCCTACATCCACTTGTTAGTCCAAATATTCTTTATATGCATAGGAATAACATATCTTTCACTATTTCTATCAGGTCTATTCATATCACATCTTCTTTCTTCTAGTTGTGCCCTAGTTTTCAGACTAGGATGAAATCTATCAAACATACCTAGATCCATTCTTTCGAGACAAAAATTTCCACTTATATTACCTTTATCAGATCACAAAGCTTTAAGATCTTACCTCTTTTCTTTAGATCAGACTTCTCTTCTTAGCACAGATCTTCACAAATCAAGTAGAGTATTGTGCACTACAACAACAGATCTACGCACAAATATTTCTCTTTTCCTCAGTTCGTAACAATCACAGTTTTAGGTCTCGACAATGGAACCATTTGTTAGCACAGGGGTAGACCCAGGTTTCAATGCTTCAACAATACACCAACAAAACCCTAACTACCAACCCTTTCGACAACACCTGCGAAGTTGATGAAGTCTCACCCGAGGTAGAGGCAGGGGGGGTTGTAGGACTCAAGTGTCTACAACCTAGCTAGGACACATATTTGTGATCACAATACTTAACAAAGCACTTAGCAATTAATGTTCATTATTCTTTGAACCTTATTCACATCGTAGATAAAAAACCTAATTATAGAACAACACAGTATTCAACAAGACCTAAGCATATCTAACCATTTAGAACATAACATCAAACTGATCTATCATTCATTCATGCTATTAAGCACTAATCTACTACATCATATGCATCTAACATACATAAAGATTCATCACCAAGCATAAATCACATCAATAACACAAAGCAATCACAACACAAGATATACATGGTTCACCCCTAGCATGGGGCTACATCCACCAACTCTTCATATTCTTTATTATCTTGTTTCAATATTCTTACATGCACAGAGACCCAAAACCAACTCTGCATAGGACAAGAGATCTGCGCTCAATTCGCCAGATCCTCCTTCCTCGAGTTTGGCACAACATAAATCCTTCTTACAATCACTTGCACTTAACTCTGCAAGTTCACAACGCATAGTATGCACGAAGCCTTTACAACTAATCGCACTTAGCAACCTTTACATATCTTGCACATAGCCAACTTAGATCTAATGCCTCTTACAATGCTTAGATACTTATTTATACATTTACAAATGGGGCCTAAGCATGGGTAAACCCATGGGATGACATCCCATACCCGTTACATAAGCCCTAAACGCAAAAAGCCTTCAAAAATGGGGTGAGATCCTGCAATCTCCGTTTCCTTAGGAGGTTCGTCTTCGACCCGCCTATCGAAGTCCCAGAAATGGTCAAACACGACCAAGGTTCTCCAAAACTTGGTCGAGGGCCAACACATATTTTTGTTGATATTTATTGAAGATTTGTTGTAGTCGATGTGCATGATGGAAAGGTTGATCTGATAATTTTGAACAAGTTAAAATTTGCAGCCCACATCAGTCGTAGCCGTATAATAGAAAAAGTCAGGGTATGCTAACTCATCCAAAAATGGATTAGCATTGCTCTATCTTGAGACTATCAGTTCCCTACCTTATTGGCATGAGGTCATGCAAACTTTCAGGTATGGGGGACAAAAAGGAAGTATATTTCTTTAAGAATCCTTGAGCATATCAAATATGACCAGCCTCAGAGTGATCTAGTAACTATACTTTTCAACTCTATAACTTTTATATTTTCCATGGTTTGAATGAGTTCTGGTGCTAGCATACATTAATATTTTAGATCATCTCTAGCGGTCACTCCGGATGCATTCTTCAATTACATATATGTAGCTAGACTTCATTTCACTCGGGTTTGATCAGTTTCCAAAGTTTATGAATTTACATCATGATATCTCTTTTCAATGGTAACACTCACAATTCAATGCATGGTTCCTTTTGATGGTCTTAAAAGCTCTAGTTTCCTGCAAATAACTTAGGTTCAATTTCATATGTGTAAGTATCAGCTCAAAAATGACTAAGACAATGAGAGGTAATAATGTTTTAACTCTCCTAATTTATTGAGAATGAAGTAAATTCATTATAAACAACTACTCTAGAGCTTGTTACTTCATAACTTATGTTCATATCCTATAATTACCTAATTGTAAGCATATCTACCCTATCCTATTTAGTATTCACCCTTGTATTGTATTCTTAACATCGTAAACTTGTTTCTACCCACTACAACTTCCATATAATTTCATCATTAACTATTAAACCATGATTTCTCCAACACTCATTTCAAATCAATGTCAAGGATTTGAAATGAGTTCCATCAGTCATCATTTTCAAATTCATTCTCTTTCAAAACCATATATGTTCCATATCCCTCATTTTAAACTTATCCAGCTGGTAATTGTGAAGAGTTGAGATTGTGTTGAGTAAGAATGGGAAGGGTTATAGTGGCACAATTTCTAGACCAACAAAAGAGAAGGAAGTTATAAATAGAGGAGTGATAACCATCATTTAAGGTTTCCACGAACTTGAGGTATTGAGCTTAAGTGTTTGTTCAAAGGCAACCGATTCATCCATGAGGTCTCTTGCATTTCAATGTAGACAGCTGAAAGTATTGTATCTCACTAATTGCAAGAATCTAACAAATATTGGAACCACCACATTTTTGCAAAAAATAAGTTTTTCATTGTTCCAAATCACCTCGTGGATCTTGATTTTCATATTTACAATCAATTTTAGTTAAAGATAAAAATAAAAATAATAATAAAATTCCAACACTTTGTGATGGTATTGTTAATGTTGTGAGTCATGAATGTCCAAATATTCAGAATGACTATGTACAAACCTCAAAAGAATGTCTCTATAGATTCGTATATTTGAAAATTTCCATCAAAAGCCTTGATTTATATAGTGATTCCACTGGTTGGACATAATTTGGAAATATCTTCATATCTCTTGAAAAATTACAACACTTTTTTGTTGTGTCATTAAAGTTGAAAGAAACTCCAACAATGTTGTAAATGAATTATCAGGTAGGAAAAGGATTAGATGTAAAAGGCATCTAAAAATAGAGATTATGCATCTTGTCCTTCAGGTTCAAAGTCATATGGTGCTTTGGTTCCTTTTTTTTTATCCTCCTTTGGTTCAAAGTCATTTGTTGAAAATGATATTGATTTATCAATTGGACATCCAATTATTACAACACAAAAATATCATCTTCCAAGAGAGAATATTGTGCCCCAGAAAAAACCTCCAGATATTGAGGATGGAAAGTTTGTCAAATTATAGGAATTTGGACTCCTTATCAATTCAAAAATTTATTTCCAGAGAGAGAGAATGAATTCTAACTATTTTGGGCATATTCTTTTAGGCCCAACAACTATTTTTTCAAGTTCCTTATAAAATCAATATCATTCATCGGTGTTGAGTCGTTCATGATTGTGTGCATTTTTCTTAACATTGAGGGGTTGAGGACCCAGGTTTCATCCATAGATGACAAAAACAAAACCCAAATCATTAACATATATATCCTCATCCAAAGAATGAAGAATCTTTCACCCGACAATCCATGAGGATCACATAAACCATATGGCCTTGTGTCGGTGATGAATGGATAATTACACATAAATCCATCTGGGTTGGAATTCAAACAATTCATTGAAAACTGCTAAACCACTAACAATGTATAACAATATAAAACAAATTCAATTGACACATGATCAACACATCATTAGACTAGAATCACTACAACTTTATTATCTTCATATAACCATCACATACATACATTAAACAACTCATCAATTGACATCAATAGAGCCTTGATCTCTTACACATATTCCCATTATTGCATTACATAGTGCCATGAGATATCCTTCACATATACATATGTGAATGACTCAAACTTATAACCAGAGACATTACAAAACATAGGCTCAGAGCGAGCTCAAGCCCATTGAATAACAACAAAAACAATACCCATAACCATCAATAAAAAACCAACTGACTAACTCTCTTTCTATTGTCTTTGCTCCCTTTTTTCTGCTTCTTGGCTCTAGCACTTAGTCATGTTCAGTTCTACCCCACTCACTCCTCAGACTACCATTCCTACATGCTTATGTCACCTGCATGCATTCCACTTAGCCTCTTTGGAATCATGGTAATCTCAAATACCTTTCCAACTCATCTTCTTACTAATCAATGTTCCCTCATGTTGCCTGTAGTAATCATTTGATGAGATTTTCCAAATATTATTTTCTTTATTATGGCATGCATCCAGTGTCTTCTTTATTTCTAGTGTGCATCACAAAACTCGAACCAACATGTATTGCATTGGCAGGACTTGAAATGGCATGCATTAACAAAATTGATCCGGCATGTTGTTGGCCCTTGACCATTTTTGGGACTTCGACAGGCTCATCGAAGGTGGAGCGCAAGGCGAAGAGGAGATTGCAGGATCTCGCCCCCTTTTTAGGGATTTTTTGGTTTAGGGTTTTATGTAACGGGTATGGGATGTCAACCCATGGGTTCACCCATGTTTAGGTCCTATTCACAATCTATAAATATATATCTAGGCGATGTAAGAAAGTAGTGAAGAAGTAGTAGTGAATGTTTGTGGCTTAGTGCAGAGCTAGAGGCTTTTTGCATGTTATGTGTTGAGAATTGTAGGGCTAAGTGCAAGTGATTGTAAGAAGCCGATGTGAGTATTGATTAACAAGGCTTTGTGCTGTGACCTAACTTGGGGAAGGAGGATCTGGCGAGGTGCATGCAGATCTCCTATCCTATGAGGAGTGGCTCTTGTGGCTATGTGCATTGAACGAAGATAATAAAGAGAATGAATATAGTAGCAATATATGTTAGATGCATACGATATAGTAGCTTAGTGCTTAGTGATGTGAATGAATGATAGATATGATCTATTTCTATATGCTAAGTGCTTGGGTGTGTTAGATCTTGTTGAATACTGCATTGTTCTGTAATTAGGTTTTTCTCCTGCGAAGTGGATAATAATTAGATACTAATGAATGTGAACTGATAAGTTCTTTGTTAAGTAGTGTGATCACGAATTTGTGTCCCAGCTAGGTTGTAGACACTTGAGTCTTGCAACCATCCCTGCCTCTACCTCGAGTGAGACTTCATCTTCTTCATAGGTGTTGTCGAAAGGGTTGGTAGTTAGGTTTTTGTTGGTGCACTGTTGAAGCGTTGAAACCAAGGTCTGCCCTTGTGCCAACAAATAGTTCTGTTGTTGGGACCTGAAACTGTGATTGCTGGGAGCTTGAGAAAAGAGAAATCTCTGTGCATAGATCTGTTGCTTTAGGGCACAATACTCTACCTGAATTGCAAAGATCTGTGCTAAGAAAGGAATCAGATCTGAAGAAAAGAGGTAAGATCTTAAAGCTTTGTACTCTGATAAAGGTAAGATAAGTCAAAAATTGTGTTTCAAAAGAATGGATCTAGGTATGTTTGATAGATTTTGTCCTAATATGGAAACTAGGGCACAACTAGAAGAAATAAGATTTGATATGAATAGATCTGATAGAACTAGTGAAAGATATGTTATTCCTATGCATAGAAAGAACTGTTGGACTAACAAGTGGATGCAGGATCCTAGCAAGATTTTTTTGCAGATCCACCATTGTGATCCCAGTGCGTGGTATAGGAAAGGTTTGGGATCATTCAAGAGAAAGAATTGATTGACTCTTTATTATAATTGTAGAAGACCAAGACATATTGCTAAGGAATTCCCTGGTCGAGGTCCTATTTTCCTTTGTTGTAAGTCTACTGGACATGAAGTTTTGGATTTCCATAGAATGATTGCTAAAGTTGAAAAGATGAGCATGAGACAAGAATACCATGAGGAAGGTCAGGAGACTAATAATATGCTCAAGATCTAGAAAGAATCAGAGACTGTATTATTGTAGATGAAAGAAACCCTGAATGATCACAGAGACAACAACTTATCAGAGGTATTAAAAGATAAGGAGTGCATAGAAACAAGAATAAAAGACTTCGACATAGACTCTGTCCTAGATGAGGAAACATAGGTGAATATCATGATAGAAAGAACTTGGGAAATTTTGGGAAAGCTTGCTATGGTTCCTTCACTGAGAGGAATAGGATTGTTTAAAGGAAAGATGATAACACTATGTGGAATACTTACCCAGATACTTATGAGTGCTCATGGTACTTCGACAGAAGAATAATTTGAGGTCGCTAAGTTTGTTGAGAACAATGCCCAATTTTCTATTTTGATAGGAAAAACTTGGGTTGAGAAAGATCATATACGAAGGAAACAAGAAGAGGAAGCTCTAGAACAGAAAAAGAAAGAACTAAGAGATTTCATGGCTAGGATAATAACGCACTTACTGGAAAAACATGAGGCCAAGTCGAAGCTACTAAGGACTAGAGACCTGGCTGTCGAAGTTGAAAGAACATAGGAAGACTTGAAACACTTGTCCATACAAGAGAGTAGAGAACCTGTCCCAGAAAGAGAAGAGGTATTAATCTTGAACCCTTTACAAGACCCTCAGCAATGAGAAGTTACTATGCCAAGAGGAGATAAGAACAATAATGGAAAGAGGAAACCAGTGAGTCAAATCACAGGAAAGAAAGATAAAAAGCTCAACAAGAAGAAAGCAAAGTTAGAAAAATTGCAAGAAGTTCCAGAGAGGACTTCACAGAAAGAAGGTTTTCAAAACTCAAACTTCACTGTGATATCAGAACATCGTAGATTGGCACTTCACCACGGCGAAGTGATATGACCATTGGAGGCATCCCGACTGTTAGAATGACGTTCCAGAATGACTAGAAACGTATTTATTTCTGGAACGCTTGCCATTGGACCCTTGGCAACACGCCATAACGAATGGAATTGCATTGATTGAGGTGTTCCTACCTGTTGGAAGAGTTAGTTACAATGTTTCCTATTTATCCCATCGAGTGTTGCACCAAGAATTTTTTTTCCAATTGTGATTATCGAAGCCCAAAGAGAACTAGTTTCTTTCGTGCAGTGCCTATTGAGAGATCGCCACTCATTATGTTACATTGAGTGTTTGCTCACTGACCTGAGATATCTGATCTCGAGCATGCATGTCAGACAACATTAGCATAGTAGAAAAATCCATTGAAGAGATCCTAATAGACCTCATGGCTGAAAAGTTGATGTCC
The DNA here is from genome assembly GCA_009831015.1 of Picea engelmannii. Lineage (NCBI taxonomy): Eukaryota > Viridiplantae > Streptophyta > Pinopsida > Pinales > Pinaceae > Picea > Picea engelmannii. Next base: position 22,152 of record ML842481.1, on the reverse strand, counting down.
GCATACATACAAGATTCATCGATGCGAGGATTGGAAGCATCCTCGTCGACTGCGCAACGCCGGTCTAGCTGATCCACTGCTGAGAAACATAGCAAGCATCGTGATGACTTGGTGAATGAAAATCTCATCCCATCTATCCAGACTGACGATATCCTGCCTCTGGCTAGCATGGTTAGTCGTGACAGTGTCCTGAGGGACTTTGACTACACCTTGATCACTGCGTACCTCCCAAATGGGATATGTGCAGTTGGACTGTAGTTGGGATACATTATGACGTTGAATATTAGTGACTTCAACTTGGGAGATCCCAAGAACCATGGAATTCTCACCGCACATAAGTATTTGAACAAGACAAAGGGGATGAATTCAAAGAACATCCCCCATCCATGGACCATGGACATTGCAAGGTCCACCATCCTGAACGTAATGAAGATACCCCAATTTGGAAGGCATCTGGAGGTTAACACGTGCATTAAAATACTGTTGTATTTCTTCCATGGTAGTTATTTGTGGCTAGACAGATGCATGACCATATATCCGATGCTAATCCATTGGATCACCGGATTAAGCATGCAAGGACCAGACCCACAAGACTTTTATCCAGGAAAGGCTACAGATCGCGCCCTAGTGTAGAGAATCAAAGACACCTATGGTGACGTGGAGAAGGGGAAGTGAGGCTACAAGGTATCTTGCATCCAGAACAACGCAATGTCCCTAGCCTACTAATTTATCACTGGGAAGATAGTAAGGAAGAATAAACCCATGCAGGTCATGGGGTCCGTTGTTGACCTCGCAAGAAAATGCATTGAAGGACTACAAATGAACTAGGCGAGCTACCTCGTCAACCAGTTAGAGCAAGACTATTGTGAAGCACATGATCATGGCTATGATTTCCATTTCAGTTGGTTGTTGATCCTCATCACCTTTGTTGCTTGGGAGATGTCGGAAGGAGCGACCTTCCCTAAGATTGATTCATCTGAACCCCTAGCTGCGAAGTTCACTACGCTCTGGTACTCGAGTGACATGTCTAAGCAATGGAATTCAAACATGGTGTTCCACACCTATTACCTGCATTTGAATAGGGCTATTGAGTCTTTCCCTCATATGACACTGAATACCCTGCACAAGTTCAGGCCATTTGTGAAGTTCTGCACAGATAGGCATTTTATTTATATCACTGTGCACAGAGACGAACATAAAGAAGAGCTTCAATCCTACTATAATCTCACTAAGGAGGACCTGGAATAAATAAATAAGGAATGGCCCGTAGATTTCCTTATACTAGTCGACCAGGAAAAACTATTCGACCCTGACCTCATTGGCAATCCCGTGATCACTCGCGAAGAATATGATGCACCCAACAGTAGAAAAAGGAAAAAAAAGGAAGAGGTATAGAAGTTGAACAGTGCATCAGAAGAAACTGCTTTAGATTTACCTGGAGGGGGAGGATGTGATGAAGTAGGTAAGGAAGAGAAAAACAGGAAAGAAGACAAACTAGAGTAGGGTGAAGTAACACCGCCTAGGAACCCCCTTGATGAAGATGAGACATCCAAGAAAATAAAGGTTTTCCCCAAGAAACCTACATCACGGAAGAAGTCAAAAGACAATAAACCACAATTTTAGACTGTGCTAACAGTGGATGACATTGATTTTATCATTGTTGTTGTGTCAGACACCTCAAAGGATATCTTACAACGCAACAAAGCAAAACAAGAAAACATTGTTGGAAATATGGCTATAGCAGAGATGACGCAGACTGTCAAGGTTGTCATTGATGGCAATTGGTTGGTTATGGAGCACGCACAAGAGAACTGACAAAGAAGCTAGATGATGACAGAGCAATATCCAAGTGGGGATGTTGAGATTGGGTTCCACTCAGCGAATTGTTCTACAAGAGGAGACCATATGCGTTAGGTTATCCAAGTGGGGATGTTGAGATTGGGTTCCGAATTGTTCTACAAGAGGAGACCCATTGCGTTAGGTTATCCAAGTGGGGATGTTGAGATTGGGTTCCACTCAGCGAATTGTTCTACAAGAGGAGACCCATTGCGTTAGGTTTTTCAATAAAAAAGGAGGGAATAAACCCATTTGAAATGTTTCAAGAAAAAAGAGGGACTAAACCCATTTGAAACGTTTGAAGGAAAGCTCCAGTCGATTCAAGCGCCCCCATTGAAACAAAAACAAAGGCAATGGTGAAGATAGATGCGACCCAATTGGAATTCTAGTTCATCCTTCGCCCATGGGGATCTTCGCTGATAAAACCAAGAAGGATATGTCTATTGCACATTGGCTCTCCCTTAGCCATGGCCATGACTAGCAGCAGCAGTTACCAATCGTTTTTTTTAATAAACGCACGAATGATGCCATTCACAATGCGATTGGTGTGGCCAACATCAAATGGATATAATGCACAACCAACAAATCTTAACATTGCTAAATACAGAGTTTTGCGGGGGTCCTTCATCTGCTTTGACAAGTCTGGAAGATTTTGCCAGTTGGGTTTCTCTAATCACTCTGGACGGTGGAAGGACTTTCAGTCTAAAATTAGACTGGTTGTTAAGATAGAAAGAACACAGCGTTGCATGATGTGGCATGCGTAGAGGAGGCATGCAAAGAGCCAGTTCAGAAAATCAGGGAGAATGCTGGCATGCGAAAAGCAGAAGAAAGAATGAAAAAAAAGGGAATCTGCAGTTGGAGTTGAGAAAAGCAAGGAAAATCTCTGCATGTGGAAAAACAATATAATGCACTAGAACAATGATGGTAGGTGTTCGAAAAAGTGAGAGAGAGAGAGAGCTCTAAATGTGAGAAAAGGAAGAGGAGAATCGGCGTGACAGGAGAAGAAGCTGAGAATGGGCTGCAGAGGACAGTGAAGCAGAGCAGCAGATCAGAGATAGTGAAGAATGTAGAGTAGATCAGCAGAAAGGAATCTGAAGGTTGGTGCCTTTACTCAGTTGGTGCTGAAGTAAAAAAGGAAGTCGGTGCTTCCACCCAGTGGGTGCTGGGATTCTGTGGGAGTTGGTGCTCTCGGCCAGTTGGTGCTGGTAATCAGAGGTTGTAGCCTCTATGAGTTGGTGCTCATAAAAGATGAGATGTAACGTAGTTGGAGCTTGCTTAACATCCTAAGAAGATGAGGTTTTTTCCCTGGTTGGGTTTCCTCTTGAAAAATATGTGTCTCATACTTGTGAGTGAATGCTGTGTGTGATTGCTATTCTTTATGTTATTTGCTTTATGTTCATAACTCTGAATTTCACAGCACTGCCACTACGATTATTGATTCAAATCAAAACAAGGGAAATTCTTAATAATCTACACTAACTGATTCACCCCCCCCCCC
>ML842481.1:0-13247 GCA_009831015.1 Picea engelmannii | reverse complement strand
TTTGAGCATAAAGACAGAGCGGTGGATCATTGACAAAGCATGCACAGCTCTTGTAGACAAGGGGAGTTGGAATCTCTCCATATGGTCTACACAGGATTGGAAGATGAAGTCACGATTGACCGAGTGTACCTCAGGTAGTAATTGGCAGGAGAAGAAGTGTACAAGCCAGAGCATAGATGATTGATTAAAGGAGCGCAGGTCCAAAGGATCTTTTCACAAGAAGCCTGGTTACTGAACATGGTAAAATTGCCGCAAGCGAAAATACATAGAGATCAGAGCTGATACCTTTCCCAGGTATTACAGTTGAGTGCACAAAGTCAGGGTGAGCCTGAGGAGAGTAGTTTAACCCTTTACCCTTGATGTCAAAGGGGGAGCAATGAAAGACATATTGCCATCAATGCCAAAGGGGGAGATTTTTGGAAATATGGCTATAGCAGAGATGACGCAGACTGTCAAGGTTGTCATTGATGGCAATCGGTTGGTTATGGAGCACGCACAAGAGAACTGACAGAAGAAGCTAGATGATGACAGAGCAATATCCAAGTGGGGATGTTGAGATTGGGTTCCACTCAACGAATTGTTCTACAAGAGGAGACCCTTTGCATTAGGTTATCCAAGTGGGGATGTTGAGATTGGGTTCCGAATTGTTCTACAAGAGGAGACCCATTGTGTTAGGTTATCCAAGTGGGGATGTTGAGATTGGGTTCCACTCAGTGAATTTTTCTACAAGAGGAGACCCATTGCGTTAGGTTTTTCAAGAAAAAAGGAGGGAATAAACCCATTTGAAATGTTTCAAGAAAAAAGAGGGAATAAACCCATTTGAAACGTTTGAAGGAAAGCTCCAGTCGATTCAAGCGCCCCCATTGAAACAGAAACAGAGGCAATGGCAAAGATAGATGCGACCCAATTGGCATTCCAGTTCAGCCTTCGCCCATGGGGATCTTCGCTGATAAAACCAAGAAGGATACGTCTATTTCACGTTGGCTCTCCCTTAGCCATGGCCATGACTAGCAACAGCAGTTACCAATCATTTTTTTTTAAGAAACGCACGAATGATGCCATTCACAACGCGATTGGTGTGGCCAGCATCAAATGGATATAATGCACAACCAATGGAGCTTAACATTGCTAAATCCAGAGGTTTGCAGGGGTCCTTCATCTGCTTTGACAAGTCTGGAAGATTTTTCCAGTTGGGTTTCTCTAATCACTCTGGACGGTGGAAGGACTTTCAGTCTAAAACTAGACTGGATGTTAAGACAGAAAGAACACAGCGTTGCATGATGTGGCATGTGTAGAGGAGGCATGCAAAGAGCCAGTTCAGAAAATCAGGGAGAATGTTGGCATGCGAAAAGCAAAAGAAAGAATGAAAAAAAAGGGAAACTGCAGTTGGAGTTGAGAAAAGAAAGGAAAACCTCTGCATGTGGAAAAACAATATAATGCGCTGGAACAGTGATGGTAGGTGTTTGAAAAAGTGAGAGAGAGAGAGCTCTGAATGTGAGAAAAGGAAGAGGAGAATCGGCGTGACAGGAGAAGAAGCTGAGAATGGGCTGCAGAGGATAGTGAAGCAGAGCAGCAGATCAGAGACAGTGAAGAATGTAGAGTAGATCAGCAGAAAGGAATCTGAAGGTTGGTGCCTTTACTCAGTTGGTGCTGAAGTAAAAAGGAAGTCGGTGCTTCCACCCAGTGGGTGCTGGGATTCTGTGGGAGTTGGTGCTCTCAGCTAGTTGGTGCTGGTAATCAGAGGTTGTAGCCTCTATGAGTTGGTGCTCATAAAAGATGAGATGTAACGCAGTTGGAGCTTGCTTAACATCCTAAGAAGACAAGGTTTTTTCCCTGGTTGGGTTTCCTCTTGAAAAATCTGTGTCTCATACTTGTGAGTGAGTGTTGTGTGTGATTGCTATTCTTTATGTTATTTTATTTATGTTCATAACTCTGAATTTCACAGCACTGCCACTACGATTATTGATTCAAAGAAAAACAAGGGAAATTCTTAATAATCTACACTAACTAATTCAACCCCCCCCCCTCTCAGTTAGTTCATACTTGTAACAAACATGTATGGCAGGATTGCAGCAGAGTTGAAAGGGGTACAACAAGCCCTCTATTCCATATGCCCAGTGTTTAATGCACTTCTTTCATTAGAAGGAATTGAGTTGGGAGCTGAGCTTGCCTAGCTACGTAATTTAGCAGACTCAAAATAAGATCACCTTCGTCGTGTCCAAGAGGAAAGAGAATAGGACACAGAGGCCCTGAAGAAAGAAAAAGAGGAAGCCATAGAGAAACTTCGGGTTGCACAAAAATAAAAAGACAACCTCCAGGTGAAGTTTGCAGAGGATAGAGCATAGATATAGAAGGAGAAAGAACAACTGCTTGTAGAGTAGATTGGAGTTAAAGAAGTAGTCACTAGAGCACTTCGCTCTGTGATGGGATTAGAACAGATGGAAGAAAATCTAGTGGAGAATCAAGTGGTAAAGCTTGCTGAAGCCATTCAGCAGCTCCAACAAAGTGTAGGAAAACTAGAATTACATGCAGTGCCAAGCACTCTGTAGGAAGTGCGAGACCAAAGAGAAGAAACTGCCTGAAGCATAGTCGAAAGAATCAAGGCATTGGCCTTAGAATGAAAACAACTCAGTAGTTGAAATGAAGAGACCTATGAGCACCTTGCAGAGGACCCTGAACTAAGGACACTAGAGTCACATCTCCCGGAGGCAAAGCAACAGGTAGCAACAATGCAAGCATAGTTGAAGCCATTTTCCATGGTCGAGAGGATGAAAAGGTCCCAAGAATAGTGCATGGTTCACCAGTAGGTCCATGACATCCAGAGTAAAGTCATGGAAGTGATCGAGAGGCTCCAGCGAGTGTAGGATGAAGCTTGAACACTTTTTGAGGAAATTGAAGGACAAGGTGCATAATTGGAACAAGTGGTCACCACAGTAGAACACCACTTAGAAGGACCTGTGATCGAGAAGGTTATTTTGGATTTCACTGAGCAGGAGGCTCTGGCGAAGCAACAGGTCGAGGAAACTTGAGCCAAGATCGAGGCCTTCAAGGCAGAGTTACCCAGATCTGAGTGACTTGGGACGAGTCACAAGTGAGTGTTGGGGGCCTATTGGCCCTTGACCAAGTTTTGGAGAAACTTGGTCATGTTTGACCATTTTTGGGACTTCGACATGATGGTTTAAGGTGGAGCACAAGGCGAAGCAGAGATCGCAGGATCTTGCCCTCTTTTTAGGGATTTTTGGTTTTAGGGTTTTATATAACGGGTATGGGATGTCAGCCCATGGATTTACGCATGCTTAGGCCCTATTTTCAATGTATAAATAGATATCTAGGCGATGTAAAAAAGTAGTAAATAAGTACTGAATGTTTTTGGCTTAGTGCAGAACTAGAGGCTTTGTGCATGCAATGTGTTAAGACTTGTAGAGCTAAGTGCAAGTGATTGTAAGAAGCTGGTGTGAAGATTGAGTAAGAAGGATTTGTGTTGTGACCTAACTTGGGGAAGGAGGATCTGGCGAGGTGCGCACAGATATCCTATCCTATGCAAAGTGGGTCTTATGGCCTTGTGCATTGAATGAAGATAATAAAGAGAAGAAGAGTTGGTGGACGTAGCCCCACGTTGGGGGTGAACCACGTATATCTTGTGTTGTGGTTTCTTTGTGAATTATTGTTGTTATGTGAGTTATTCTTAGTGTAGAAATATATGTTAGATGCATCTGATATAGTAGCTTAGTGCTTAGTGATGTGAATGAATGCTAGATATGATCTATTTCTATATTCTAAGTGCATGGATTTGTTAGAACTTGTTGAATACTGCGTTGTTTTGTAATTAGGGTTTTCTCCTGTGAAGTGGATAAGAATTAGATATTAATGAATGTTAACTGCTAAGTGCTCTGTTAAGCACTGTGATCACATATCTGATTCCCAGCTAGGTTGTAGACACCTGAGTCCTACAACCACCCTTGCCTCTACCTCGGGTGAGACTTCATATGCTTCGCAGGTGTTTCTGAAAGGGCTGGTAGTTAGGGTTTTGTTGGTGCGTTGTTGAATCGTTGAACCCTAGGTATGCCCTTGTGCCAACACACACACACACCTCCTGTCACCCCTCATGTAATTGTTTGAGCACATGAAAAATTTGAATAGGCGCACACAACTTTGTTTATGTGTGTGCATGATATTTAACCTAAAATTTTGGTGCCAACAAGACCCCACCACTATTGTTTGGGTCATCCTCAAGCCAAGTGCCTCATGGAGTTACTCATGTGACAAATGGAACCATATTCATGAGTTCCTAAATGAACTCCTTGAATTGGACACTAGGATCATTGAGGTTTCCCTAAAGTTCTTGGGTGAGCTGAACAATTGTAGTTGCATCAACTATTGTGACCTGAGGGGATGTCAGGTCCATTTTTTCCATTTTCTCGATCAAGGGGCCGACAGAAACCTACATGTCTATCAACTAGGTATAAATTATCAAGGCCTTATCATTCATAGTAGTGATTATCTTTGATATTCTTTGTTTCTCATCCTTGATGGTAACAATATCTTTCGTTTTGAATGCAATAGCTTCCATCACAATTAGAAACTCACCTGGAAGAAGAGAGGCTAATCTACTCCTCTATTGTGCGACCTCGACCTCGACTAAGCGAAATCTATCATCAATGGTACTCAACTCCGGGGGGGGTTGTATATGAGTCCATATGTTGAAGCTACAGTTGACCAACCCCAAAAATTCCTTCAATATGTGTTGGCCATATTGGATGACTTCTTTGGCCAACACAATCTTGTTTTGTAGCTGAATTGACTCAAGGTTCATTTGATGGAGTGGCAGATGTAGAGCTATAAGTTGTGAGTCCAAATTTTGTAGGTGGGCCTTTACGATTGATATTTTAACACCAGGGGGGATTATGTGACCTTCTGTTGAGGTGGTCAGTATATATGCATATAAAATGTCCACCATCCCTATCAGTTTAGTGAAATATGTACTAATATCAGTATATTGAGGCTTTTTGGTTGCATGGGATACAACTTCTATATCGTATTGTTCTTGTAAGTCTTGGTGATATTGAACCTCCTTTTGATAGGGATCACACTCCTAATTATGCACAGTGATGTCCACTTGATGGTGTATCTATAGATGTGTGTGAGCATGCCCAAGTGTTTGGTGCCGATCAATCAATGTGGAAAGTAGAGTGGAAACACATTCTTGCACTGTTGGAGTCGAAATTGGTGCCAAAGGGATGTCGATATTGGCTATGTCTATTGAATTGGTTACTGGCATGTAGAATCAATGAACCCATGCAAGACGATTGGAACTTCTCACTGAAGCCGGTGACCATGGTAGATTTTTAGATAATCGTGTTGTACCCTCGAGTTGGCGATATAGATTGTCAACATTACAAGTAGCCTCCAACTAGATTTGTTTTTGCAGTAACAATTGTGTTTTGAGAGAAACAATCAAAGTCATGATGCCAAGTGCCATCTATGTTGGGCTCTGTTGTATAGGGGGAATGGTAATACAAAATATTGGACCAATTTGTTGTGTTTTGTCACTGGTTGGGGTGGATCATGTTGAATGTGGCATGGGATGGGACAAGGGTGTCATTTTATATGGATCAACATTCCCTTATGCAAGGATGGACCCATGGTTAGGAGGAATTTTAGAAATATAGAGGGGGTCTCGAGGCCATTTGGATGAGATTTCATCCTTGGATCCCCCACTAGTGAGGACCATGTGTTGCTCCTGCAACTTCGTAGTCTTGGCTCGCTTTCGTTCTTGATTTCACTTAGTGCACGTTTATATATTCTCCATTTCTTCATCTGGGACATGTTGTAGATGTTTCAGCCACATGGAGACCCCCTTTTGGATGTCCTCTTCCGTGATGCAGAATGGGAGAAACGTCACTACATCCCCCTAGTCATCACTGGGGATAGATGTAAACATTATGAAAATTATATTCAAACATAATGTACCTAGCATACCCGTCAATAATACTGCACGGGATCCACATTTGTGAAACAGTTTCTTGGATAAGTTGTTGGTACCATTGTTGAAATATTTTTTTGTTGGAGTCCTAAACGACATGGTACCTACTTTCATGGAATAGAAGGAATCAGGGAGATGCAAAAATAGGGCCACTCCTAGAAGATATTTCAAATCTTAGAGGGGGCCTCCAGAGAACCATAGTGAGGAGCGACAAAATACAATTGTAGTGAAAGTCCTTCCCAAGGTTTTGGGCTTCTAAGTTGTCGTCAATGAATTCATTTAGTATATATCTTGACTAGCCCATATGAACACCTGCTAGAAATTTCTCAGTAGCTATGATGACCTTGATGTTGAAAACCCCTTACTCTAGCACATAGGTATCATTTTATCTAGTGATTTCCTTAGTGTAACTTAGATTAGAAACTCACAAAACAAAAATACACTGCTGAAATATTCAACTCAAATAAATATAGTGGAAGCAAAACTAGAAACCAAATCATGCACACATAAACACCAATATTTTTGGGTAGATACCCTTGGAAAAAACCCCAGAGGGAAAACCAGTGTTGAGAATGATTTTATTATGCTAAAATTAGGGATCCTATAATAGGGATAATGTCCCACTAAGAAAAAGACAACTACATACAAACCTGGAAAAGTTTGTTACATTGTACAAACCAGATCTGCATAATTTTTGAGGTATATGAAATTTTCCCTTCTGCACACCTGCATATACATGACATTATCCACTGGTGATTGCGTACATGTATGAAAACACTGTACTATAATCTTTGTACAACACAAACCTTTCATGTGGCTTGGATTGACTGAAACCCACTTGCAACTGCCTCTGTTCTCTCTTCTCCTTAACATGATCTCTAGATGGAAGTCCTTATCCAACTATTCAATATCTCCTTGAATCATAGTCCTTCATGATCCAACCCTCTTTGTGTCGACTCTCTCAGCACAAGTCTCATCAAGTGTCTTGTCCTTTACCCTATCCTTGCTTTTATAATCTTGAGTTATAACTTAACCCTAATCTCCAAAGTGATTGACTATTGATATCACTTCTCATCTCACTTGAGATCAATGGCTAAAATTAAATGCTAACTTTTAGCATTCCTTAAATAACTCAATTAATTGAAATAATTAATTAATTAAATCAATTTTCTTTAATAAGTATTTTAATTAAAGTAAAATCCAGGATTGAAGGATTTGAATGATTTCCACACATCTAGACACATATACATATGCAAAAATACTTTTCTAATGTTACAATGCATCAACACTCCCTCTTAGTGAGGAGGGTATTCTGCACTACTCCAAGTCTGTCTCTAAAGAAAACACAATTCCCTTTCTCCAATGGTTTGGTCAAAATATATGCAACCTTATTATCTATGGAAATATAATGAAGTTTGACTACTCCCTTCTAGATCATATCTTGTATGAAGTGGTATATAATCTCAATATACTTGGACCTATAATTTAATACTGGATTATCCAAGAGTTTGATACAACTTTGATTATTGTAGTATATCTCTATAGGCTCCAACTCTTGATCAACTAAACTTGTAATCAATTTGCAAATCGAAATGGATTCACAACTATCCATACTCACTGCCATATACTCTGGCTCTACTGAATTGAGTGCTACAAAATTATGCTTCCTACTAAACCAAGTAATCGTTGTTGATCCCAAGCTGAAGAAACACTCCTAGGTGTTATTTCTATTTACTGCACTCCCTACCCAATCTAATTTTGTATATCCTTGCAAATTCACTCCATCTCCTCTAATATATCTCAATCCATACTCTATTGTACCTCTCAAGTACCCGAGAGCATGTTTTTTTAAGATCCAATGCACTTGCCTTAGTTCCACCGTGAAATGTTTAAAGGTGTTCACAAAAAAACAAATATCTGGCTTGGTGTTTCCAAATACATCAAGGACCCTGTTAGCTTCTTGTATATCCTAGGATCCACCAACTCTAATATGAATTCACCACCTTATTCTTATTGGTAATCAAAGGTGTAGCCATCAGTTTACAATCCTCCATCTTAAATATGCTCAATATCTCAACTACATACTTCCCTTGACCAAGGAATATCTCTCCCAATACCTTTCATACATGTAACCCCAAGAAATAATGCATCAATCCAATGTCATTCATCTCAAAATCACTAGTTAATATGTTTTTCACCCTACAATAAGCTCCTAAAATAAATCATCAATGTACAAAACCAAGATGAGTGAATCCACCCCAAAAAGTATGAAGTACAAATTCTGATCCGCCTCACTCTTGGTAAATCCCATACTCTGCAAGTATCCATGAATCCTGGAGTACCATGCCCTGTGTGCCTATTTAAGTTTGTACAAGGATTTCTTAAGACTAAACACATGAGACTCCCTCCCATGTAACTCAAATACCTGTGGTTTCTCTATGTATACTTCCTCTTCAATGATCATGTTGAGGAAATTTGTTTTCACATCCATTGGATGTATCCTCCACCTCATAACTAAAGCAATAGAAATAATAGCGCTCAAATAGAAGCATACTTGGAAATTGGAGAAAATGTCTCCTCATAGTCCACTCCCTTTTTCAGGGAGAACCCTCTTGCCACAAACCTCGCCTTGAAATTCTTGATGCTACCATCTGCATCATGCTTGATCTTGTAGTGACACCTGGAAATCATAACTAAATTCTCCTCTAGTATAGGCATTATGTACCAAACATCGTTCCTCATAATATAGGTGTACTCCTCTACCATGGCATCCTGCAAAACCTGTTGATTTGCTATTTCCTAAAAACTAGAAATATCAACATCAATTATGCTACTCATAAGTGCCATATAGTTTAGAAACTTCTTCGGAGGACTATACTCTCTAACCACACTCCTAGGAGCATCGCCAAAATCCTTCAATGTATACAATATCCACCCAGGTCTCTTGATAGGACTAGAAGGGGATAAATCCTCCTCCCCACCTGAAGTCTTAACTCCTAAATTTTTCTCATCCTTCGGAGCCTATTTCTCCTTGTCCTCTATAACTGCCAGTGAATCTTGAGATATCCTAAATTCCAATTTCTCCTTGATCTTAACATATCTTCTCACAAATGTCTTCCCATGTGCTATAATGAAGATCATTTAATCCTTTGAGGTCTTACTATACCCCAAAAATATACCATTATGTATTGAAGGCTCCAACTTTGTCCTATTCTCCATAGACACATGGATGTAGACTAGACAACCAAATATCCTCAAATGACCAATCTCTTTCTTCACTCCTTAGAGTACCTCCTCTGAAGTATTGTCTCCCAATATCATTTGAGGACTCATGATATGCACATATACTGATGTGTTTCATGCCTTTTCCCTAAAACAAATAGGCAACTCTTGGTCATGTATCATAGCCCCAACAAAACTAATGATGGACCAGTTCTTTCTCTCTGCAACTCGATTCTGCTGAGGGTTGTTTGATATTGTCATCTCCCTTTTGATCCATGCCTCCTTACATAACTCTTTGAATTCATTGAAGGTGTGCTCTCCCCCATTATCCGACCTCAAGAACTTGATATCCTTATCTATCTGGTTCTCCACCAAATCTCTAAACACTTGAAACTAACTGAAGACCTCATCCTTGGTCTTCATAAAGAAGATCCATGCTTTCCTGGAAAAATCATCAATAAAAATCACATAGTATGACGATCCATATGTTGATGCTACTGACATTGGCCCACTCACATATGAATGGATAAGATCCAATATCCCCTTGGACCTACTCTCGCTGCTAGGAAAAGTAACCTTGGTGTTCTTTCCAAGTGCACACTCTCCACGCACTCCTTATTGTTATAAGTTGAACTCTAGAAGACCTGCAAAACCCCCTTCAGAATTGGAAATTCCTTGTAGTGTAGGTGTCCCAACCTCATGTGCCACAACTCGCATAGGTTGTCACTATCGTGTACCAAAACCTAAAAAAAAATTCCCTACAACCTGTATAAGGCTCCCTCTCTAACCCCAATGATCACTGTAATGTATTATCTAAATTTCTTTCGACATATGAGTACTTTCCCTCTCTGAAAAGTAATAAAAAAAACCATGTCCTCCATAGCTAAGATTGAGAGAAAGTTCTTCTTTAAACTCGGTACTTAAAGCACATCCTGGGAATCAAACGAACCTCCTGACTGAAGATGGAATTTAATTGTTCCCTCTCCCATCATTGCATACTTGGCATCTTCACCAAGTTTCACATGAACATCTGAGTCCTTCTCCGTTAAATTTCTAAATATCTCCTATACTTATGTCATATGATGAGAAGCACCACTATCCAAGAACCATGCACTCCTAGTAGCTATGATGGTATAAAGGCAAGAAACCAACGAGTAATCCTTTCAAAATTTGTTGCAAACTCATCAAGTTGCATCTCTACTAATGTTAATTTTTGCTTCTTTCATTTACCCTTGTTCTTCTCTAGACAATGAGATGCATAATATCCATTCTTAGGACATGAGAGACACTTTGTTTTTCTCAAGTCCTTCTTCTTCCATGGTTGTGATGATCCTCCATCATTGTTACCCTTCTTGCTATAACACTTTCCTTTTCCTTTCTTTTTCCTATTAACAAGAGCCAAGTTCTCCTCACTACTTCTCTTGGACTCCTCTCGAGTCTCTTCTTGGATGAAATCATCCCAAAGTCTCTGCCAATCTAAGAGTTTCTCTCGAGCATAGACTCCATTGAAAAATGGTTCCCAATGTTAGCACTCTGTAAATTTTTTCGGCTGATAAAACAAACGAAAAGGGTAACCTACAAACCAACTTTAGAGCCGGGTACTAGCCTGCTCAACTTAGAGAGGGATCTCTCCTGACACTTGGTCTTTAATAACAAGTTTTCTTTAATAATTCAATGGCTAGGCTTTGTTGTTTTGGGTTTTGTTTTATAATTTTGCTGACAAGTAAGGGGAGGGACACTTACGGCTATGGAGTCAAACTTTTGAAACAAATGGAAGCATTGGCTGGCCTGTAGAAATCTCGAGAGGATAAAGGCTAAATGAGTCGATAAATCTGAGTTATAATTTCTAAATTTTCAGAGTGTAGGAGGAAAAGAAAACATATAACTACACCAGAGCATTAGATAAATGAATTATGAATTAGTTAGGAATAAATTAACATAGTTTAAATTGCTTCAGCCAAAAGCATCATAGGATGAATTATGGGCCTTTGACTATCCAATTTAAACAAAAGACAGTGAAAATAAAATCAGAAATACAGGAAATACATACAAAGAGAGGAGACAAAACTCAGATCACCACCATTAGAATATTTTCATGGAAACTTCAATACTTATGCATGTGCATCCAATTCAGCTTCAGAAAATTATATTCAAGCTCCAAATAGCTAATATCACTCCCTTTCACTTCTGCCAACCCTTAATACATTTGGAACTCCTAATATTTATACAAGCTGAGTTCCTTCGGTTTGAAACCAATTATAGTGATTGAAAAGAGAAGTTTAGGTTTCTGAAACTGATGACAATGATTACAAAGAAACGTTTCAGTTTCTAAAACTGATGACAATGATTTAAAATGAAACGTTTCGGTTTTGAAACTGATTGCAATGATTAGCAAGAAAGGTTTCCTAATCCAGATCCTAGCTTTCCTGGTGTTTCATTCCCTCTCTTCGTCCTTTGACTCTTTCTTTACCCTTTGTGTGATTCGTTATCTTTCATTGACCTCTGGACATCATTTTCCAGGCACTGAAAAAATACATTTGGCCTTACCCAGCCCGACTATCTCCTTCCATTGCAAGTCAGGAAATGCTTCGTATATGATTCTCTTCCTGGAAACAATTGTAATTGGTGTGCCAAGGTAGTGCACTATTGAGTTTTCTATTTTTGGGGGATGCGAGAAGGTGGTTTGAGGCAACCCACTTTTCACCCCAAAATGAAGCTGGTGGCACCACGTAGCCCCGAATGAAAACTACGGTTTAGATTTTGGCCCACTTTCCAAAATTAACCTCCGCGCAGTTTCTCTCCCTGAAATCATCCTCGACTGTTGATTTGGAGATTTCACGATCTGCAGTGTATCGGGTTCCATAAGCTTAGTGCCCCACCAGATTTACCCTCTCCCTACCAGATTTAGCCCCTTCCTTGGTTTATCAGGCTTCCAAACCAATTTTAGCATCCTACTAGATTATGAAATTTTGATTTCACACAATAAAAATTAGCATGTGATAACATTGGCTACAATGGGAATGTTATCATCCCAGTGAGGTAGAAAAGAATTCATAGACCCGGTGCCTGATCCATTGGGATTCTCCTAAAACATGTGTGTACCTTACTCTGACCTGTCACCAGTGTCCACCGAAAACCCAATTCTGTACACTGCTCTCAACTGAAAATTGAACACTAAATACACCACTACAATATGAATATACACACTACTAAAAACCCAAAATGAAAACTACTTGACCATCAAGCTTATTTGCACCCTACTATCTACTCTAAAACTGCCGAAATGAACTGCCAATCAAATGAAATCATAATGCCAATGCAACCATGCAAGCATTTTATCCACTGTTTGTTTTCTTTACAAATGCTTGCTCCAAAGCTTGTTTACTGATAATTCAAAAAAATTATCTATAAATTCAAATCTCAAAAAATTAAAAACATTAAAATTGTTTACTGCCTCCAACAAAACTACAAATGGATCTTCTAAAACATGCATAAAACAACAATCATGTTTCACCCCTTCCACTTCATCCTTGTTTTCATGTAATTCAACCTATTGATTGCCATAAAGAGGCTGAAAAATTTGTTGAGACTGCGGGAAATAACAATCTTCTAAATCAGAAAACAGTGTCAGTTGAAATGAAACCCCTGGTGGCAAGCAATCCATATCTAACACTGACATTGACTGACCATCATCTTTATTTCCAAGCTGGTAGTTGATCACAGGCTACAAATCTGAACTGAAATAACCTTCCATGTAATCAACAACACGATCATTAAATGGATGAGTAGGTTGTTGGTCTTCCTCAGTGATAACAATTTGCTCATGCAAACTAGTTTCACTATGAATGCAGTTAGACTTCCATGTTTCCTCTGTTATCTTATGATTTACTTTCAACAATTCAAAGAAAGAAAAACATAATCGAAGATAATTTTCATTGGCAATTCCACTGCTTTCTTCATATTCAACATCATGCCTGGTGGATTTCCGATTTGAAACATTATAAATATTTTTCTTCAGAAATTTGAGAGAATCAAAACACAA
>ML842480.1:0-11363 GCA_009831015.1 Picea engelmannii | reverse complement strand
CACCAGAACAAACACACCTAGCACTCTTATCTACAATTGAACCAAACTGTTTTGAAGAAGCCAGCAAGGATGAATTTTGGAATAAGGCCATGGATGAAGAATTGGATCAAATAGAGAAAAATGACAACAATGGGTAATGAATAAATGTTGAATGCTAATTGATGAGTTTTTGTGCAAGAGGGAAGTTTTGGGAAAAAGAACCCCACACTCATTCACCCCCTCTAAGTGTGGTAGGTGTGTCCAACAAACATTACATTTCCTAGGCACCCTAGGCTCTTTTAACTACTTGGGCACTCTGGCCTTTCATTAGCAAAATACGTTATTTAATACGGGGCTCAAAACTGAGGTATTATAGTTGGGAATGTGGATAAGAATATTTGGTTGAAGATGGATAATGGGGAATTGTTATGGGAAATCATATTAGTTTCCTTGTTTCACCTTGATGGTTAGTTTTTTTGACCTAGTCTTGTTTTGTCACTACCAAGGGAAAAGGCGTAATATCAGGGGTTCATCACAAGTGTAACATATTGTTCACTACCATAGTTAACACTTTCCATCTTGGAGACTCTCATAGTGTACTCAACTTTAGTAATGGTTCATGGTCCATTCTCTCATTAGAAGAAGGGGTTGAAGGACTAAAGGTTGATGCAATTTCTTTATGTTAATGTGCTATTGCTAAATGATAAATGCCACCATAAAATTCTTAGGACATGTTAAGCTCTACCCCCTCTAATGGTAATATCCCTTGTCTGGATGTGAATGCATGCACAAAATTATAAAGGACTGGAGCCTAGTAAAAAAATGAAGGAATGAAGCTTGAGACGTTTTAGAGGGGACTTGCAAATGATAATTGGGTATCAAAAGTTAAATTAAGGAGTTCATAATGAAAACGGTACCGAGGAAAGGGTATCTCAAATAGAAGGAACTAGAACTCCCCCTACAAAGTCACTCATAGAAATGGATTTAATGACACCATACTGAAGTTAAACTAAGATCTCACCTACTTGTGTATGCTAGTCCATTTTTCTTAGATAAAATGATAGCATCTTCAGTCTACGCGCATTTGACCTCTTTGGAAACCAACCCGTGACACAAAATACTAATGCGTATCGGGCTTACTTCTGCTGCAATCCATGGGTGACTTCTATTGCTAGCATTTTTGTCACCATTGTCGGGGATGAAATTGAATATTTTCCCTGGGATTGAATGACAATGTTTACTAGTTCTGAAGGTGCATCATAACTTAGTACTTCAAATATTATAACTGTGCACCTAGCGACTCCACTAAGGTGATTCTACTATCTCAATTTTGTTGTCTCAGTGTTACTGCTTTCGGATACACTTGGTAGCCCTCAAGAGAACACAACGATCATATCTGGCCTTTGATGGTGAATGAAGGCTAGACACACTCATTCTACATATGATTCACCTGGCAACTCCATGATTGAGGGATCATTTGGCAACTCCACTGGTTCGAAATGGAAAAAATCCTAGCTCAAAGGTTTGCTCCTTTTAATTTTTTTGTTGTTCCTAGTTTTCTTAATGTTGTTCCTACTCCAAATGAATGGAATGATTATTTTTCCTATATTTAGAGAGCCTAAAGAGGACAACCCTGCTTAGCATCTCAGGGATTTTCATGAACTGATGTACCAGTGGGAGATACATCATGAGGATGTATTAATGAACATGTTCATGTTCTCGTTAGCTGGGGATGCTCGTGAGTGGTATCATTCTTTACCCCCTGCTAGCATTTGTTCACTGGGAGAATTTCATGCATCTTTCAATAAGCATTGTTAGAATTTTTATCCCTCTAATTTAATTTGTCATAGATGTTGTGAGGGATACAATGATTGTATTCAAGATATAGCTATTTCTTATGCAGGCCGCGAGGATGAGCCTAATGACTTCGATCAGAAATCCGTTCTTCCTCTTCCTTGCTAATCTGCATCAGAGGAAGGTTGTGAGGATGAGGACTAGGAAGAAGAAAATGCTTTGAGTGAGATGATGGAGCTACTAAAGTATTTTTCTGCAGAGTTAGAGGGATTAAAGGCATCTCATGATTGTTGCATTTTTGAAGAAAATACAGAGGATTTTTCAGTTCTTGAAGTTGTTTTTCTTGGTAGCCCTACTAATAAGGGTAGTATTGAAGATTCCATGGTGGTAGAGACATTAGTTTCTGCCCCTCATAAGCCAGTTGTCTCAGTTTTAAAGGAATGAGCCATTGTGGAGGAGGATTCTTCTCTTTTTCTTCACGAGATTTCCCATGATGTGTTTATAGTTGGGACTGAAAAGAAGGATCAGGAGATCATTCCACTTTGGCATGTTGTCTCTAGCTTTGATAATTATTAAACAGAGCTCCACATCACAGTTCATCGACCAGATAAGAGACCTACCTATATATGACAGATATGAATCAAGTTCTGAGCTGGATGTGTAGGGTTTCTAAGAACAGACTGTTGGGCCTTCTCCTCTGTTCATTAAGCAAGATTATCTTGAGGAAATTAGCTCTCCTAGACTTGATGATGACATTGCACAGTAAGATGAAGAGTAGATCTTTCCCATGGGTCTTGTTTATGATGATTATGAATCTGACCCTTGGGAGATCCAAGAAGAAGAACCAGAGGAGAAGCAGAAGGGGAAGTTTATCTCTTGTCCAGAGACTACAAGTGAGCATCCATCACCTGAGATCAGTCAGCCTGCATCAACTTCTCATCCACTTGTGCCTACCAATCATATTCTACCTTGTATGAGTAGTTGTGGAATAGAGCAGGCTTTCTGCTACCAGTTTCAGAAGATTTTCCACTCATTACATGGAGTGGCATTTCCTTCCTATCTTGGAGCCACCCTATTTTATCTCAACTTCCGCCCATGGAGATACGTTGAAGGGCGTAACCATTCTGTTGTCACGGCTGCAACATCTGCTAATGGTCACTGGTAAATTAGAAGAACTTCCAGTCAGGAAGTTACTTGAATGGCTATGGTGGAAGTTTTCTTTCACCTAGAATTTTGTGAAAATTGATAAGCCTAGGATTGTACATAAATAATCTCTGACAAAGCCCATGTGTTTGTTTATGTTTTAGTAGAATAGTGTGTACATATTTCCATGTTTTCTTCCATTAAAGTCTTGAGATAGACTCCATAACCCAACAACTAAGGCACTAGAACTACTGGTTCTTGGTAGGTCGCAGGGAGCATGCCATCCCCCATGGAGCCTAATGTTAGCACTAAATCTCTTCATGTTCTTGTGGGTTGTGGTTTTTGGCCTAAGTATGTGATTTTTCTTGTCTTTTCCCATTTTTCCGACCCGATCATAGTTTTTTTTCCCTCCCGACGTGTATTTTTCTTTTATTGCATTCATTCTTTTTTATCAACCAATTTTCCCTATCAATATGGCCTGAAAAATATCGGCCCTGAGTTTCTCTATCTTTTCAAAAGGGCAATCACTTATCTCTTTACCTCCATCACTGAGCCTTTTTTTTCCCAAACCCTAGTCATTTCATCTAAGTATTCATTGTCATAGTCTGTAGCACTGAGAGAGGTCAAATAGCAACACAAATCAAGCAAGCGGGAAAAGATCAATTTTCAATGTCAAGGATCCATTAGATGGAGCAGATTGACAGTCATCGGGTAGTCGGGGCCATGAAGTTTCCAGAATTTTAGTGCGAGGGAAGAGGCTCAGGATCAAAGCTCAAGAAAAGAATTAATCTGGGCCATATATATTGAGGATATAGGTGGAAGTCATCTGAATTTTTGCAATTCAAGGCCCACAACACAACAATTCAGCCTTTAGATCTGCTATGGTTCTTCCATCTTCGAAAATTTTAGGACTTTGGGACTTCAGTTTTCGGTCCTTGAGGCTTCCAGACTTGCTTTCATTTCCAATCCCGAATTCCAAAATCCTAATTTACTTTACCCTTCTGGTCCACATAGCACGGTTGTCACCCACACCCACAGTGGCACGTGGCACATTCAGGAGGGTCGACATCACCTTCATTGATGTCATCGGGTCCCACCACTCTCGCTTTTCTTCTCGACCCACTGGCACATGGTACACACCCATGTGTCCATGTCCATTCCAAGTGAAATCCAATGATCAGACCTGTCTCAAATCTATGGCGCAGATCTTTTCGGCGTTTCAGAGTTTCAGGCATCAGGAGTTCGTGCACCCACACCTCTCAAACTTTCGTTTGTGAAAATCTTGAAATTACTATCTACCCCTCCACTTGATCCAACGGTCGAGTTCCTATCTTATGATCTACAATGTAGATCGCTTCGGATTTTCAGGTTTCACTATTTCGCGACTTGTGAAAACAAGGTTCTTCCCTTTTGGTTTCCCAACTACCGAAACACCATCCGACAGCCACATGTTACCCCCGATGGATGGTCCCAAAAAATTTGGTGTTTCGCATATTGCGATTTCCACGTTCCTGTTAAACCCGAAATGGTTTTTAAACTCTACCCACGTTTTCCAGATCTGATGGTCACGAGGGTTCTCCTTTTCCCCTGAGCAGATCCTATGGCTCCAACATTTTTGGTGTGGAGTCCTCTCTCCCTATGGACAGATACCACATTGGCTACAGTTTCGTAAGACTTCTACACCTTTTGAGCTTGGTAACACGGTCAAGTAACTCCTTGAAACTCAGGAGAATTCTAAGGTCTGAAATTTGTCCTCCAGACACAATTTCTCCTCAAACCCTCAATCCAAAGACCACTCAATTGGCCCATCTAGGACTAGTGTCGAATCCTTGGCTCTGATACCATACTATAACACATCTTTCTTTCTAAATCTGTAATGCTCTGATACCATACTGTAACGGCTCCCCGACTGTCATCCAACCCACTGGCCAGGCAGACGCTACTATGTGGAACAACACCATTTTTATGCTTAATTAATAACATGAATTTAAAATAGGTTAAACACATGCAAAATCAGAGTAAGCACATGATTACTGCTAACATAAATAATCCATGGCATTATCATTAATCAATTTACATATCAGAATACGTTATAAATATAACTACACATGCATGCAAAACATAATTAAAGCATAATCTGGTACTTGTATTTGAAACTGGGGTAATTCCACCACCCACGTGCAAGCCTTCCATGAACATCCCAGCCTTAGACCACACTGCTCATCAAGCTTAATAGTGGGTCACCCCCGAGATGGGACTAAGCTCCACCCCAAGGCAAGGAGTCCTAGGCTAGGCTGAGGTTACAGGGAAAACACATACTCACAAGGAAGGATTCTCTCCCAGGAACCACTTATGCCCATTTCCCATAGACTCTCCTTCCCCACATGCTTGTTCCACCCCAGGAGTATACAACTTCTCTGTCACCTAGACAGTCCTTCGGCTGCTAACGTCCCTTGCCTTAGGTTTCAGCAACAGAGCGGACCAAAAATCTCCAAGCTCTGTGGCAGCTATAGGGTTCCTTCCAGGAGCTCTCTCCTTCCTCAAAACACTCTCTCACCTAGAGAGAGTTGCTCACAGACCTGACAACCTACCTCCTCCAACAAAAACCACCTCCCTCTCCTAGAGAGAGGTTACACACATGCTCAGCATGAACTTACACTAGCCGACGAGCCACGTGCAGTTCAGCACTGCATGGACACAATAGCCCACTGGGAAAATAAACACGGCTTCCCAAACAGGTTCAAAAATCACGAGATAGACTCACGATTTTGGTTTCAGGGTTGCACCACATGTACACAGATCCCACGCACAGGCTCAAACTATTCAGACAGAGGATGTATGAACTATCTTAGAAATCAACACATGCTTTTCGACTTTTAGGAATACATGAGGGTATTCCTGTAGAGGTCAGACTGCATTTTTGGTTCATGCAGTTGAGGGTCGAAAATGGAGGAGGAACCCCCATAATGGTTCAACTTAGCCACTTTATCTACATGTTCTTGGGTTGACACTTGTCACCTATGAAAATGAATTCGTTCCATCGACATGTGTTCCTCCCCATTTGGAAGTCACTAGTCATTCCAAAAGAACTTAAGATAAAACATATATTGCACATGGTCTTTTTGGAATAATATTAAAATATTATTCCCAAGGACTTAAGACCCTAGGCTCAACACTTAACCCCTCTTCCCACCTTCCATCCCCTAATCCATTACCCATTTTGTGGAATCTTAGTCCCCCATCACTCATTCATCATGGTCGATCTGCACGCGACAATGTTTATATTTTTATTAATGTTATGCATAGATACATGTACAAAATCAAGCTCTCGGCCTTCAACACTTAGGCTCTTTGGCCTAATAATGACATAATCCCACCAAATTATATTAACTTGGCTCACCAGCCTATAAAAACATAATTACAATTCATTTCATAAACATGATTTACAACAGGGATCGACCTTGGGGACATTACAATACCAGTATATTTCAATTCCATAGCGGTTTTGCCTAAAATGTTACTCAACAATATCCAAAGCATCTTCTCTTGTTTCATGTGGACTAGACACAAAAAAATACCTCACCTAACAAATTGGTCATCGATAGAAGCCCCAGAGGAATTAGGAAGATTGGGGATTAAAGAGATTCACCTCTTTGCTCAAGCCCTTGTAGGAATAAATCTTTGGAGGTTAACTATGGGTAATTATCTTTAGACATGTGTAATATCGTCAAAATACTTCCCTAACCAATCTATACATGAATGGTTTCAATCCCCCTTTAAATCAAATAAAGGGTCAATAGTTTGGAAAGAGTTAGTCAAAGATTTGACTCTTTAGGGACTATGGATGGCCTGGAAAGTAGGAAATGGTAGAATCATCAAAATAGGGAAAGATCCTTGGGTGCGAGTGAGGGAAAACTTTGCACCTTCCCCTTTCTTGATTCAAGACTTAGTAGTCCAGGAAATATTTTTCCTTAAAGACCCAAAAGCTGGCTTCCCACAACTAAGAGGCCACCCTGGATGGATCTCAACAGTTTCATTAAATATCTCCAAGGATCTCCATGAGGAATCGAACGCCTATGTGGGAAATTTATGTGAAAACCATATTCTTCTAGTTGAAGACACATATGACTCTTTGGATTGGATGAAAAAATTTAAGAATGGGTATTTCACAACAAAACTTGTTTACAAAGCTTGGACTGAATTACACTTTTTGGGAGAAACAAAATGGTGGTGGGGTCAAATGTAGAAATTCAATGATCTGCCTAGATGAAATCTTACATTGTGGCTCCCTTTAAACAATAAATTACTTACCTTGGAGAATATCATTAAAATGGGATGGAACAAACCCAACTAGTTTTCTCTTTGTAAAGAAAGCTCTAAAACAATTTCTCATATGTTTATTCATTGTTCTTATGCAACATAGGTTTTTCACTCGATTGAAGGAAAGATACAGGCCAAAATCGACTGGAATAGACCGAGCTTGGAGGAATGTGTCAAAGGTTGTCTTTTGGATAGGTTGATGAATCTTTACACCATCTTACTGAGCATCCTCATCAACAATCTCTGGTGGGAACACAATTCAAATATTCACAAAGATAGGCTTGTCCCTCCAGAAGTAACGAAAAACCTAATAGTGGGGACTACGATGGAATTTTTGAAGAATCAAAAACCAAAGACCCAACAGATCCTTGTGCTCCCTGAAATAGACTATACAACCCCTTGCAGATATTTCAATGGAGCTAGTCAAGGCCATCCTCCTATGTGCATAGTCAGGGTGTTTCTTTACATCAGTAATAAGCACTATATTTTCATCAGATACACGTCAGGGCCAGGTTCCAACAACTGAGAGGAATTTATAACCTTATGGAACCTTCTAGAGACAACGAAAGGAAAAAATTTCAGGAATTTACAAGTGATGGGAGATTCAAGGCTAGTGATAGATTGGGCAAATAGTAGAAACTCAGCGCAAGATATTAGACTTCAAAATATTTTGCGAGATATCAAACTCACATCTCGTGCCTTTGATAATTTATCCTTCCTTCACATACTTCAGGAGTTGAACTCCAAAGTAGATGAACTATCCAAAGAAGCATTGAGGCTTCCAAATAGAGAATTTAGGTACTACGAGTTCCTCGATGGGAAGGAAATAGAAGCTATGGAATTTTGGTTTCATTATATGTTCAAAAAATGCTAAGTATTGTTAGTGTAGTAATGGAAAAATGTGTTTTGTAATGTTTTTGTAAAACAAAGAGTGGACGAGTCAGCCGAGTCTAACCAAGGGTAGGGAAACGTATGAAAAAATGATGTTTTTTTTCTTAAGACATGTATACAATATCCAGGAAGTAGACATAAACACATATTACACTTTTAGTGTTAATAATGATTTTTTTTCTCTTACAAAAAATTGTTTGTCTTCATTACAAAACAAAGGTTTGTATTTCCCCACCCCACCACACCCCATTGCACCCCATTAATGTGTGCTCAATTTTCTTGCACTGGCAATGTTATTAGCCCCCTTCTAGATAATGAGTTCTCTACATATATTGGGGTTTGATTATTTTACTGTGATATTAGTGCATCTAATTAGATCATATGATATGGATATGTTTTGACATGATTTGTTGATGATGCAGATTGATGATAGCTTGTCGACCAGACTCACATGTGAAGTAAAGGGGTCACACACGACTACCAGAGTTGTTGAGGGAGAGGTGTAGAAAACAACCCTACCAAAACCTACTAGCACTCTCGTCGTGGCTTGAATTGTAGGTTAATGTTTACATAGTTCGAGAGGACCCACGATGCCGTGAGGGCAGACTGCGATAGTTTCTCATGATGATTCTAAGGGGTGCGCAATAAGGTGGGGGACTTGTTCCTTAGAGGCCCTTAGTCTCCCACAAGTTCACCTGGCGAAGTATTGACTCTAGGGGTTTTTGATGTCTACCAAGTCAGTCAAGAGGTGAGTGGCACCCTTGGAGCATGTGGTGCATCCTGAAGAGCACATCGTGCAAGAAAAATGGAAAGAGGTGAGTGGCACCCTTGGAGCACGTACTGCGTCCTGAAGGGCATGTCGCGCAAGGGAATAGATGAGGCGAGTGGCACCCTTGGAGCACCTAGTGTGTTCTGAAGGGCACATCATGTTGTTTTGATAAATGAATTAACCTAGATGGCCTTAGGATGAACAATGTGATAAGAATTAAAAAAAAAAAAAAACATTTTCCCTAATAAAATGTCGCCCATCACGAAAATTAAGGTCTAGGTCTAAATCATGCTTGTGGTAAAATTTTATCATTTTTATTAAAAAAAAGAAAGATATAAACACACACACACACACACACACACACACACACATATATAATAAAACTAAAAAAAATAAAAATCAAGAGTATGATCTTCGTTAAATCTTGTAACACGGAGGGAGTAATAAATTTAATTTATTCAAAAATCTGTTGGAATAAAATTAAAAAAAAAAAGGAATTAATTGTTTTATTATTTTTGATATATTAATTAAATGAGAAAAGGGAAAAATGGTTAATTTCAACACCTGCCTTTTTGAGTTCTAATTAAAAAGGGGAAAGAGGGAAAATCTAAAATATTAGGAAACTAGGAAAAGAGGTAAACATAAAAAGGGAAAAATGGAACATAAGGGAAAACGTGGAAAGTCAAACTTAGTAAAGTATCTACCATCTAAGAGATTTCTAATTTAAAATGAACTAACAATTTAATGGTGGGGAAACTCATTAAAACCTGTAAGAGAATTTGGGGACACCTAGGAGTGATTCTAGGAGTAACTCTAGGTGGGTGAGGGAAATGAAGATAATTAATTAATTAAAGAATTTAGTTTTTGGAGGAATGAACGGGATGGGTGACACTTGTATGGGGAGGATTATTAAG
Organism: Picea engelmannii; assembly: GCA_009831015.1. NCBI lineage: Eukaryota > Viridiplantae > Streptophyta > Pinopsida > Pinales > Pinaceae > Picea > Picea engelmannii. The sequence continues at coordinate 1,553 of ML842480.1, read as the reverse complement.
AATTAAATGAATGAACAATGAATTAAAAGATTTTTTGCACAATGTTACGCTGCAGAAATATCTACCTGACTGACTTAACTTGTGGTTGTTGGGATACCCATCTTGGTGAGGAGTGGTAGCTCAGCCTTGCAAGGCAAGCTGGGAGCTAGAAACAATCTTTGGATAGTGAGTGTGTGGCCCCTTTTTGGCTCGGGGGGATAAGGTGGAAGAAGAGTACCCCTAGCATTGGCTGGGTGGTACCGGTGAAGTCTCATTGATCGGCAAGCGGGAGTTGCATGTAGCACGCGGGACGTCGCTCATAGTGGGCGATTAGGCATCGATACACTTTCTTCATGGTATGGTTAATTGTTTTATAACTTATGCTTGAATATGCATTTTTATTTGGGTAAGTGCACTGATTGTCTAGATGGTTTCTTGAAATTTTCTTAGCCTAGCTCAATGATAGATTAACTCCCATGGCTTCATTACCGCATGTCTTGACCACCTTGCTATGTTGATTGTGACCTTTGTGGTTATTTACCCTTCATCCCTAGCTCACCAGTCCTCGCCTAAGCAGTCGGTTAAGAGCCTGATCCATGGTCCTCACCTTATCGTTAAAAGACCTATGGATCTCAATGCCCTACTTTTCTGTGTGAGAATCATGAGTGAAGGGAGAACATATCAGCCATCTACCTCTGTTGTTTTCCTTAGCTAAATGATTATCTTGCACCTTGATGTGTTTTATTAACCCTACAAAATTTGATTGATGGCAAAGTTTTCTTTAACTCGACGTTTTTATATCTCGTTCCTTATCTCATTTTATACCTCTTTTTTATATCTTGCTGGAAATTCTTGCGTTGATATATTTAGTTTTATTTTCCTAGCAAATGCTACTTCTTCAACTGCGCTTCATTGACTTGGGGGTGAAATTTTCCCAACAAACCCTTTTTTGTTTTATTTACCCATCTTTTGGCTGCCAATTTTATTGACAACGAATTTTTGATAAAACTTAGCGTCATTATTGTTAAGCCCTAATATTGGCTCATTACCCCTTAATTAGGGCATATTATATTAGTAATGTTATTTTATTTATGTCAGCTTTAGGCCATTAGTTGTAATTATACCTCCTAGTCTCCTATATATACCAAGGAGACATTTTCATTTTTAATCATCTTGGACTTGAAAATTTAAGTGGGGTAAAAGGAGGTTGCCCCCTCGAAGAGGCTTATTATCTGAAATTATCTCTTTTTCAAGGCATTGAGTACTTTTCCTGAGGTTTTTCTATGCTATATTGATGTTTGGTTCTTAACATATGGTATCAGAGCTCAAGGTCTTGGGGTTTCGCTACTACATCTGAGACACCATGTAATTTTTGTTATAACTTTTTTTCTACAACGTTTCATAAGGAAAGACTTCGAGGATATTTAGTAAACAGATCAGGGTACGTTGGGTTCAAAATTCAGCTCCTGAGGCCTTATACTTTCGGAGATACAGCCTGTACAAGATAGGGTTCTGGAATCATCTTGAAATGAGTCATTGCAGAATTTTCGCTATAAAAACTTTTCTGTAACATT
>ML842478.1:19917-39606 GCA_009831015.1 Picea engelmannii | reverse complement strand
AGATTGTGTTTATTTAATTTGAATGTAACTTTATATGTGTCTTGTGTGTTTTATCTTTTTCTCATGCATATGTTTTTCTCCTACTATGCATATAACTTTATTTGTCCTGGCACATATAGAGACACACAAGCCAGATGATTTATTTAAAGAAGTGACTATGAAAATTGTACTTAACTCTAACCAATTGGAAGTATACATAAATCATTATGAATGAATTTCATAAATACATTGAAGAGATAAAACATGCAAGGTAGGAACAAAAATTTCGAACATAGCAATTTATACTACTAGTAAAAAATAAAAGGAAGATGGATCATATACTTTCAAAAACTAAATGGTTTCAATGCCATAATTTCTCTAGGGGGCACGTGTCATTTCCTGCATGGATACCACCCGTGCTTCATGCTGCTTGCCACGTCTTCGCTGCAGTTTCCATTTGCCTCCGCTACTTTTTCTCCATCCCTGTGCATTTATTCCCAATTCAACCTAGCAGGAACTGCGTTGCCATGCAACACTTATTCTCAATGGAATTTATAACTTGAATCACTCATTATGATTTTCATAATGTTATTATTTTATTGTTGATACATTGTAGATATATTTATAATTGATGTATTATGGAAAGTATAGATGGTGAAGTTTGGGACATTCAAAGAGTAATGCCAAAATGTATGATAGTGAAAGACGATATTTTAAAGTGTGAAGGATTATTGTGCATGCAATTTCCTGTCCATAGTTATATGCTTTTATTGACAAATGGTTAAAATGTGTTTTGACAGAGGATGGCAAATGATTTGCAATTGTAGAGTCTGATCACATAAATAAACTCTTATCAAACAAAAATAATTTTTGCAAACTTTCCTAAGATAACTTTTATTAATGAATAGTTAAAACGTGTTTTGAAAAATAATTTGCAATTGCATATTTTGATCATGGACTCATATTGCCCCTATGTTATGCAATATATGGATATGAACAATTTCACCAAACAATATATAACCTTTTATAATTACCCAAAATCCTTAAAGTATGAAACTTTGCTTTGTCCGTGACACTCTACCACATATAGTTTAAAGTTTTTAATTACTTTTCACTCAATGTAATAATATCATGTAAAGCCTATACATTATTTAAACTAAAATCTCTTTGTAATTTAAAATAAACATCTTTTCCAAATTTGAGTGTTTCTCCTTACCATTACCATTACCATTGATCATATGCTAGTACATGTTAATGGAATGGACATTTAAAGGGATTGCCATATGGATTCTTTATTTTCTAGATTTGATGAGTAGAAAAACTTTTAGTTTATTTCTTACCGGGCAATAAAAATATTTATGTTCTACTAACCAATTTTACATTTTATATACATTTCACATTTCAATGATCAAACCTTTATTAGATTTACAACATTTTTTTTATTGTAATTTAGCTTTGAATTTGAAATGGATTGATTTTGGCATTGAGATGTATTGATTTCAACATTGGTTTGCATGATTTTTTTATCATTACTCTATGTGAGTTGTCTTCAATATATTCTCAGTGAGTTGCAACTGCATTGATATCGATGTAGGTTGAATTTGAATTACATAAAACTTTAGTAGAATCGTGATAAATTGTTAAGATAATAGAGGAATTATTCATACTCACTATAATGTGATAAGATACTTTTTAGTAGAATCATGACAAAGTGTGGGAGTGTTTTTTTTGTCAGTAAATAACTAACTATCTTATATTATTGTAATAGATAATTTACAACAAACTTCATTGTTGTTGGCCTATCACTAGAGAAACTAGACCAACACCAATGGATAATACTGTCAATCCAAATTGTTTTCTTCAGGTTTTGAATAAAAAATAAAATAACAACCTGATAAATTGTAACCAAATGATTGTCTATTCTAGGATTGTCCTTTACTGGATTGTAAACAAAACTAGCAAAAAAATATTGAGAATAGTTCATTTAAGACATATGAGGGGGTCCCCGAATGGGGTGTTCGTTAGTTAGTTTGAACAAGTGTCGATTGTGAATCGTGTGATGCACGACAATACGAGGGAGTGTGATATTCCAGATATAAAAAGTATGCAAAACATAATTAAATAGCTAGAAATGGCAGATGAACAACAATATAACCAAAACAACACCACAATAATACCAAAATGATACCAGAATAACACTAGAAAGAACACTTTGATTACTGAGAGAAATTTTCACTTTCCTCTTCAAGGGGGAAACCTCCAACAGATCAGAGCTCTATTACAATAATATCCAAGACAAGAGTTCTCATACCCTCAACTCCTACTTATACTAAATATGTCTATCAAAAGAACCATCTAGAGGAAGATCCTTCTAGAAGCGGAAGCTTCTATTAGGTCTTCTTACATTGGACTTATTCTTTCTTATTGCTAGGCCTTATTAATATTGACCTTTATTACATCAGAATATATTATTCTACCTACGTGAGGGGTTAGGTCCCTTACATGTCCTCTCCCTTAAAAACAAGCTTGTCCTCAAGGCTTGAGATGTGGAAATTGCTGCAGAATGGTAGCTGATTCCCAAGTGGCATCTGTTGGAGTTGTATATTTCCACTGGACTAACACTTCCTTGATGGTTCATTGACGCAGAAGACACTCACAATGGTCCAAAACTGCTTGTGGTTGTAGCCAAATGGAGCCTTCTTCGTCCAAATCGGGAAGGTTGCTTTGAGTTTGGAACTTAGTTCCAATCACCTTCTTTAAGAAAGAAATATGAAAAACAAGATGGAGCTTAGAATGACTAGGAAAAGCCAACTAATAGGCCACTTGTCCTACACACTTGAGAACGGTATAAGGACCATAAAATTTGGGCATTAGTTTCTGACAATGGTCAGCCTTGAGGGAATTTTGCTTGTAAGGTTGCAATCGAAGAAACACTTGATCCCCTTCTACAAATTGACATTCAGAGCGACCTTGATCTGCTTGTTGCTTCATGTGATTCTATGCCATGACCAAATTCTCCTTGAGGGTACGGAGAATAGCCTCTCAAATTGTAAGTGTTTGGTCAACCACCTGGACCTTCGAGACACCTGAAAAATATGAGAGAATTGAAGGTGGCTTTTGTCCATATACCGCTTCAAAAGGAGTCATGTGGGTAGCTGTATGGTACGAAGTGTTGTACCACCATTCAACTAGTGCTAACCATTTAGCCCATTGATTTTTCCTTTCTAAGGAAAAACACCTCAAATATGTTTCCAAAAATTTGTTGACAACTTTAGTTTGACCATCAGTCTGGGAATGATAAGTTGTGATGAGATGCAATTGGGTGCCTTGTAGCTTGAACAATTCTTGCCAAAAATTGTTGGTGAAATTTGGGTCATGTTTAGAAACAATAGAATGTGGCATGCCATGAAGCTTGAAGACCTGATCCATGAAAATTTGAGCCACAGTGGATGTTGTAAATGGGTGTTGAAGAGCACATAAATTAGCATACTTGGAAAGACGATCAACTACCACCATGATGACTGATTTATTTCCTGATTTAGGTAAGCCTACAATAAAATCCATAGAGATATCCCACCAAATAGTAGGTGGAATTAGAAGTGGTTGTAGTGTGCCAGGAGATTTGACTATTTCTGCCTTGTTGCGTTGACACACATCACATTCAGCCACAAAATTACGAACATCTTGTTTCATATCATCCCAGAAAAAACAACGCTTGACCCTGTCATAGGTTTTGGTAAACCCGAAGTGTCCAGCTGTAGGTGTAGCATGAAGCTCATAAAGTACCGTGGATTTAAGTTTTGATTGTTTACTTAAATACAAACGACCTTTGTATTGAAGCTCATCATGGAGCCAAGAGTACCCTAGGGAAACTGGATAATTGGACTGCAATTGTTGTATCAGATGCTAAATTTTGGGATCGTGTAGCCATTCCTGGCAAACAACTTGGAGCCAATCTGGTATAATGAAGGACAGAGAAAAAAAAGGACCCTTCATCTTCATATTTTTTGAAAAGTGCATCAACAACCACATTGTCTTTGATTTTCTAGTAAATGATATCATAATCATATCCAAATATCTTAGTCACCCATTTTTGTTTCTCTAGGGAGGAAATGCGTTGTTCCATAAAATACTTGAGGCTTTGATGATCTGTCTTAATTTGGAAGAACTGCCCCAATAGATAAGGGTGCCAAAGATCAATGACATGCAGAATAACCAACATTTCCTTTTCATAGATTGATTTGCCCAAATTTCGCTCAGATAGTTGTTCGCTGGTAAAGGCCAAAGGCCGACCCTCTTGCATAAAGACAACGCCAATTCCTTTCCCTGAAGCATCACCTTCCAGGACAAAGGTCTTTGTGAAATCAGGAAGGGCCAGGACTAGAGTGGTGCACATGGAAATATTCAAGGTTTGAAAAGCCTGAGCAGCTGCTGGACTCCAAGTTAAAGAATTATTTTTAAGGAGTGCAGTGAGAGGTGCCACAATCTTTCCATAATTCTTAACGAACTTGCGATAATAACTTGTTAAGCCAAGAAATCCATGCAATATTTTGAGAGTCTTTCAGTGAGGCCAATATTGCATAGCTTCAATATTTTTATGATCCACCATGACGTCGACCTTGCCAACAAGATGACCCAAGTACTCGATTTTCGAGGCACCAAAATCACAATTCGATTGTTTCAGGAAAAGTTGGTGCTGAGAGAGTAGATGGAGAACTCAATTCACATGAGCAATATGGTATGTCCAGGTTTTTCTATAGATGATGATATCATCAAAGAAAAATAAGACAAAATGATGGAGAAAAGGATGGAAGACATGATTCATGAGGCTTTGGAAAGTGGAGGGAGCATTACACAAACCAAAGGGCATGACCAGAAACTCATAGTGGCCCCATGAGTTCTAAAGGCAGTATTAGGATCTGGTGGTAGCTAGAACGAAGATCAAGTTTAGTAAAGAACTGGACACCACTCAATGCATCCAAGAGGTCATCAATGACAGGAATGGGAATTTGTCTTTAGTGGTGAGTTTGTTGAGGGCGTGGAAGTCAGGACACATGCACCAAGAAGCTTCTTTATTAAGGACCATGACCACAGGAGAGGAGTAGGGGCTCATACTAGGGCAGATAAACACATGCATTGAGCAATTCTTGAACCATTTTCTCAATTTAATTTTTTTTGGAAAAGGGGTGACGATAGGGATGAATATTGGGAGGAAGGCTTCCCATGACAAGGGGAATGGAATTATCATGAAAACCATGGGAAGGAGGGAGTCCCTAGGGAGTGGAAAAAACCACCTGATGTTTAGAGAGGATGGATTGGAGGTCCTATGACACAAAGGGTGTCTCAGTTGATTGTATGGCAGGGAGTTGGGAAATAATGCCAGAATGACCTTTTTTGAGCAGATTTTCCATGTGATTGGAACTAATGATCTCTGGGGAACCGATTGTGATGCCTTGGAACTTACATTTTTGGCCCTCCTTGTCAAATTGCATGGTTAATTCCTTAAAATCCATGAGAATGGGACCCAAATTCCTTATCCATTATGCACCCAACACAATGTCACAACCGCCCATGTTGATAGCAAACATATGAGATTTCAGGTGGTAGTCACCAATTTGGAGATGCACATTTTCACAACGCCCTCCACATTTCATGGACCCTCCATTGGAAATCATGATTTGGAAATTATTGACTGCAAAGATGTAGCAATTAGTTTCTTGGGCAATGCGGCGATGAATAAAATTATGGGTGCTTCCACTATCAACAAGAATGATGACCTTCCTATGATTGATGTAACCAATTAGATTAAGTGTTTGGGGAGCAGAGAAGCCAGTGAGAGAATTTAGGGAAATGACCGCCTCTACTTCGGGAGGGTATGAGGGAGGGGTTATGTCAATGGGTTCAGGTGACACATACACAAGGGGAGCCTCAACATCCTCTTCCGAAACCTCCTCCGAGATGGCCATAAAAAGATTTTGTTCCTTACACTTGTGTCCCAAAAAATGTTTGTCATCACAATTATAACAAAGGCCTTTGATTTGGCATTCAACCATTTCGACCCTGGTCAATTTTTGGATATTTAGTGGAGTAGAAGGAGGAGTGGGTTTTACTGGTTTAGTGCAAGGAATATAGGAGGGTTTTCAGTTTTGAGAAGAGACAACCTGTTGTGCTTCCTTATCTCTTTTAGTAGCCTCCACCCAACTCTGAGGCCAAGCCATGAGGACATGGGCACAAATCTCATCCTCGAGGCCACTGATAAAACATTCTCGAAAAAAAGCATCAGACATGCCCTCTGTACGAAAATCCAGTCGCTCAAAAGTAGCTATAAAGTCTTCCACTGTGCCATATTGTTTCAACTTTGTCAAACAACCTAAATGGTTGGTGTCAATGTCAAAGAGATCATAAAGCTCTGCCACAAAGTGTGTCCAAGCAACATACCCTTGGCTGGAAATTTTTCTCCATTGTCACCATTGCCAACGTTCTTGATCTAGATGGAGAACACCATACTGGAGTTTGGCCAATTCATTCGCAATGTCGTAAAAAGAGAAATATTGTTCCATTTGAGTTACCCATCCAATGGTATCCGAGCCATCAAATTTGGTCACATCCACACGCAGAAGGCGTAGGTCACGCTGAAAGTGATGGGGCTAAAAATACTAGGAATGAGAGGAAGTTTCACCTTCAGTATGCAAAGGTGGGTTAGATAAGGGAGGATCTGTAGGGATATGCAGATTGGTGCAGATCATCAAAGTGACAGATTCAAGCTGGGTAGTAATGTCTTATTTGAGGTCTTGTTGGAGTTCCTCGATTGAGGCGGCGATGGAGGAATGCATGTTTTTATTGATGGTGGCAATATTGGCACTGAGCTGTCTCACTTCTTGTTGGGTATCTGTGAAATTAGAGTGTAAGGTATTGAAGCGAGCTTCCAAGTCTTGGCTATGAGTATGGGACATGATGATGAGGGAACCGAAAAGGGGCGGGTGGGGTCACATGGAAAAAAAAATTTGCTGAAAAATGATAAGGGCGAAGAGATAAATCTAATGGAATAGGTCTCAAATAATGGTACCAACAGGATCCAGACATTTTTTTTTTTACATCTGTGGAGTTATACTCTGATCTGAAGAATACTGCAGTGATGAAATTCCCAAATGCTTAATAGGAAGAAATGTGTACTAATTTGGCAACTGGAATGCATGAGACACAGTTGTGCGACAATAGATCTTGTATATTCTATTTTTGTTTCCATCCCCAAAGGTTAGGTATTCAAGGGTTCTACAGACAAGGGTTTGCCCTGTACTATAACTCTTTGATATACGTGCAGGGTCCAATAGTAGTACTCGACCCAATATCTCAGGGCACCAACTAAGGAGGCTAGACCATTCCATTAGTCATACTACCTGAATACCCAGGTACTAGAGAGTATCTTCCCAAGTGTTGTTCTCGATGGCACTATAGCAGTCAAGTGATCAATCGATTTATCTATGGACGGATTCAAGATATCTAGGCCAATTCGTATACAGGTGATGTCTGATGTGCTACCACTCGAAGGGGTACCAACAAGGGTTACAAGGGTGGCCACTAGATGTGCGCTTAAGTACCACTTGTATTTCCTGCGCGTAACGACAGATCTCTGTAGCTTAAAGACGCCAGAATACGTCTCTACCCTGAAAAAAAATTTACCCATAGTTTTCTTCCAAGGAAGGTGCTCTGATACCACTTGTAATATTCCAGATATAAAAAAGTATGCAGAACATAAATAAATAGCTAGAAATGGCAGATGAACAACAATATAACTAGAACAACACCACAACAATACCAAAATGATACCAGAATAACACTATGAAGAGCACTTTGATTACTGAGAGCAATGTTCACTTGCCTCTTCGAGGGGGAAACCTCCAGCAGAGCAGAGATATATTACAATAATATTCAAGACAAGAGTTCTCATACCCTCTACTCCTATTTATACTAAATATGTCTATCAAAAGAAACATCTAGAGGAAGATCCTTCTAGAAGAAGAAGCTTCTATTAGTTCTTCTTACATTGGACTTATTCTTCCTTATTGCTAGGCCTTATTAATATTGACCTTTATTACATCGGAATATATTATTCTACCTATGTGAGGGGTTAGGTCGCTAACAGGGAGACCCACTCGTCGCAACCTGGAATTGGAAATGTCACCTCCAACATTACTCCTAAGCTACCACATCGACCGACCTTCACAACTTCTCGAATAAAGGGTACCCAACGCCATTATGGAAATGAATGTGTTAGAGTTGGCCATGAAGTTTCATATTGTTCACATGCGGAAGCGAGGGAATACTCTGTCTCTCAACAGGGTTCATGTTAGTCTGGTAATCATGAGGATGAAGGCTCCATTGTAGGATTTGATGCTGAGTACAACCATGATCGGTCGATTGGGAATTGGAGATCTTATCTCCATAAGAGTGCTCATCATAGCTCTCCATGAGAATGATGGGAAATTTGGTAAGTTTATTAAGTATTTAAAGAAGCCTCTTGACTTCAATTGCAGCTCGCATTCTGGTTACTTGGCTCTGTTGCATACATTTATTCATGGTTGTAAGCCCTTTGTTTGTTGGTCTGTAAATCCCCTAGCTCTGTCCTCCCTTTTAATGGAACCTCGTTGATGTAAGTCTCGTTCTTCAGACACTCATACTTATCGGGATGGGTCGTCTCGAGTTGCAAAGGTAACACTTGAAGCTATCGAATACTATGACACTCATGTGCCTGCGGATGAAAAAGTGGCCATGTCGGCCCTAGAAGATGAGGTTTTCTTAGCCCATGATTTCAAGGAAGACTCAAAGGTCGATTTTCAAGTGGGAAGGATGATCCCATATTTGGGATGCACCAGGACCCAAAAATCTAAGTTTTTCCATACCCTTGAGCTCTACTGGCATGTAAAAACGATGGTTTATCTCAGCATGTTTCCTAAAGATGAAGACTTTCGTCAACTCAAAGGTCAAATGGAGATGTTGGAGATACAAATGGAGTACATGTCCAAAGTTATAACTTGGTTGGCACGCAAGCATGGAGGTGTTTTCCAACCACCCATTATTGGTATCGGTCTTGGAGCTGCGGTTGCTGGTCAAGATGTTGGTGTCTATATTGTTGGTACTAGTCTTGGTGCGTCCTCTGTTATGGCTAGAAACCCAGCCACAATGGAACCTTAGGCTCCTAAGACCTCATAGAATGTTTTTCTCTTGGTTAATTCAATTTCTTTTGTATATGTTTCTTCTAGTTTATAGATGTGGCTATAGACATCCTATAATTTTTAGCACTATGTTACAATTCATAAGTAAAATAATGAAAATTATCTTGTACTTGGTTTCCCCACTGGGGAAAGTCTTTTTTAATTATGAACTTGGAAGAATGTCATGGTCTTTCAGGTCAAAGAATTTGTTGATTACTAGAATGTACGGGCTAAAAATATTAATATAGTTTTTTACTTTACAAAAAAAATACATATGAGGGGGAAGGGGCCCACATGCCCCCTCTAGGTTGTCTAGAACCTAAAAGGTTGACACATCACTATTATGGATGTATCCTTGGTGAGCTTTCATGCGTGACCTTGTTGTTGGTTGGCTACTTGCTGGAGCTACCTGAGCATCAATGTGGGCTCGAAGACTCTGTATCTGGAGTTGCATGTCCTGGATTTTCTCCTACAATATCTCCTTCTCATCATCGTCATCGAGAATATTGCGACGCATAAAAAATTTAATGTGTCATATAAGTCAATGGTATTATGATATTTGGTATCTTGGGCTCAAGAGGCTCCAATATTAGGCACCTAATCTCCAATTTCAGCGTCCACCTCCCAGTCGTGGATGGACACTCTCTCTTCTCTGGTCACAACTTCAATTGACTCCAAGTGCTATTGAATCTGTAGAGGGGTGAGTCATATAAACTCTCTCTCTTCCTCCTACGCAAAGAGTGTGACTTAAGGTCTATCTAGAACTGAGCTTATAGTGCTCGAGGAGGCTAGGTCTAGACGAATTTGATTGCCTCGTCTATAACTCCTAGCATAGTTGTGAGACAGAGGCATGGAAGAAGGGTAATATTTGAAATCTAACATGAACCCATAACTGATAAGGAGCACAAGAAATACCACCACCGAGATCTATTATCTTCTCCCAATTCCCCTCACCGTAATGTCCCATGTTCCGAGTTTTACTACTGTTAGCACATAAATTTGCAGTAGCAAATTTGGTCATTTCGCAGCACCTGTGAATCATAAGATTTCATAGCGCATCTTGAGTGCATCTTCCCTCATTACCATTATTTCATTTATGAAGCTGGTGTCAGTCGATCTCATGGTTTTCATCATCCATGTTTTCAAAGGAAATAATTGAGATTTGGTCATTAAAGTTGTCTAACTGTTTTATCAAAAATTTGAATTCTACTCCTAGTTTGGACAAGCACTCCATAATCTACTGCAGATTGGCTGGAAGAGGGAAATTGGAGATGATGATGATCCATTTTTTATGGTGATTATCTTTTGAAAACTTGAAGTGTTAAGGAAATATTTTAATTGCACCTACTGGAGGCATCTACAATATCATAATCCATCAACTAAGAATTTTTGTGTTTTTGAAGAGTTTTTGCATCACCCAGAAAAACACAGAGATTTCGTAGTGCCTGGCACTACAGAATTGTCTACACATACTGTTTTGTAGCTGCGCTACCAAAGGCACTACATAATCACCTATCCAGACACAGAAAAGGTGCTATGGAATCTGCAGAGCAGTTTTAGAGGAGGGCGCTATGGAATTTCCTGAAGTGGCTACTGTTACAAATTTGATCATAAAACCAAAATGGTAAAGTGGGTTTTTTTGAAATTTTTTGTGGAGGAAGATGATATCCATATTGACTTGCTGGCCAAATTTCAGCCTGACCCAATTTGGAATTTGAGAGAAACAATTAAAACACCAGTGCGCTGCGAAATGTGCTGCAAATTCTTTGTTTTGCATAGTTGATTGGATATTCGCCCTGTTGGGAGGTTGCCATCTATCAAGGAGAGTTTAAATGGACTCTCATGGATCGGTTAGATTTCAAGGGATACCTGCACCTAAGTTTTAGCTCCATTAAATACCTCATGCAGTGAGGTGGAAACAATTTATTAATGACTTCCAACAATTTCCTGACAATTAGCAGTTTGTTGGATTTTTGTCTCTTTGACTGTTGCCACCTATATCCAAGTATTAGAATCCAATGAAAGAGATGGGATTAGACCTCCTAAGGATATTTGGATGTTATTTTTTATTTAATAGAGGAGGGACCTCTTGGAGAGGGGTTGGATTCATGATCCAAGAGATGGGAGAGCTAGAGGAGCAGTTTAGTTGTTCAATTGTAACCCCGAGGGCCTATTGTAATTAGCATTTATGCCATTAGATATTCATGAGAGTTGCTTATCAAAATTTTTGTTCTTTGTTATCATTTTATCTTGTCATATTTCTTGAATGGAATTGTAGTAATTGAAGATCAATGGTTGTTCATGAGGCAGGATGAGCTGAAATGATTTGTAGTAATTGCCTCCTGTCATGATCTCTATTCTAGTTATCTTTTAAGTCATTTTTGCAGAGAGGATATTTGGTTGATGATATTATTATTTTTGTTATCTTTCTTATTCCTCCATCCATCAATTACATCCCTTTTGGTCTGGTATGATCTCGAGTGCCTTTGATTTGTAGGATGTGTTGACTCCATGCCCAATGGGATGCTTCTGTTGAAAGTTTGTTTCCCTCTACCTTTCTTGCTCTTCCTTGTTGATCCACCCTTTTAAAATTGATTTATTTTCTTAGTCTTGAATGGTTGATGTAAAAGAACTTTTTAGTGATATTAATGAAATATAGCCTACTCTAGTTTTGATGTATCAGATCTGATGAAATCTTGTTTAATGGAAGTCATCTTTCTTTTTTCTATCTTAATCTCTCTCACTCTGAAATTTTACTGTCATTGAAGGATTCAAATGATGTTTTGTAGCTGTATGACAATGGATGTTTGATTTTTATACTGTTATAGCTTTCTCAGAGTTTTGTTTTCTTAGATTTAAGAAGTTCTTGTATATGAAGCATTTCTCTTCTTTGTCTACTGGCATAGCCTGAAGCTAGTGGTACATTCACTTCTTTTTCTTATTAAGTCTTCCTCCTATCCACAATAATCCTCAAAACCTTGACCTAAGTTAAAACAAGACCTCTTTTTTTGATGCAAATAATCTAGAATTTCCTGTGTTTTGACATTGCCGAACTGAGTTCTATCCATTTGACACCACATTTAAGACTTATCCTGTAAACGTTTTAATGGGTATTGGGCTTATCCTCTAGCATTATGAGGGTGACTCTCAGTGCTAACATTTTTTGGCACCATTTCCGGGGACAGACTTGAAAAGATTGAAAAATCTCCCTGGGAAGAATGACATTGCACAACTCCAGCTTTAGATGGTGACTAAAGTTGGACACCTTCAAGACTGTACATTCACCATAGCGACTCCATTGTTCAAAATCTGTTGGTGACTCCACTGGAATGAGACAAATTAAATGGCTATGGAGGCTATCCTGGACATGAGGTTTTCCCCACTCAATTTCTCAGCTATAACTAGTTATCCACATCCTGTGCCTCAAATTGATGAATGGCAAGATCTGCTGCCCAGATTTTATGAAGGTGAGAATGACAGCCCTATTGAGCATGTTCAAGAATTTCATGCTTTGATGCAACAACTTGACATCCAACATGAATACATATGTATGAATTTTTTTATGTACTCTCTTCAAGGAGATGTTCGTATTTGGTATCAGTCTCTTGAAACTTCTAACATTTCTTCACTCAAAGAGTTTCATGCTGCTTTCAATATTCATTGTCAAAAGTTTTATTCCTCTGAGTTAATTTGTCATAGTTGGTGTGAGGAGTATAAAGATCGTGTTCAGAATATGATTGATTCTCATCAAGGTTGTGAGGATGAAGAACATGCCTTGGATGAGGAATTGACTCTTTCTCTTCCATGTTCATCTACATCAGATGAAAATTTTGTTTGTCACTCTTATGAAGAAAATGCAGAGGATATTTTTGTTCTTGAAACAAATGTATTTAGAAGCTCGACTTATGATGAAGCTGTTGTTTCAAATATTGACCAAGAACAACCTATTTTTGATGAGGATTCAGATGAAGAAGAGCATATCCCTACATCACATTTTGTTGACTTAAGGAGCAACCATCCAGTGTATGATAGCTATGAATCATATTTTTATGAGGATATGAAGGAATTTCAAGACCATACTATAGATCCTTTTTCTTCATTCATTAAGGAACAACATTGTGAGAAAATCAACCATCCTAGATCTGTAGACAACATCAAACAACCTATGACTAGTAGTGAAATCAGTCCGCAACCATGTTCAGATTTGCATATAGATGAAAGTGGCAGCCTCCATGGGAAAGAGAATATGCCGAGCATATTTGATCTTCAGTTGGAACAATATCAGGATGAGGTAACCTTTTATTGTCATAATTTCACTTCTTCTTCTTTTCATGATCTAGTTGCTATCTATATGGAGGAATTCATGGATTCAATTTTCAGTCTTTGTTTCATGATAAATTTGAAAATCAAACTTACAATCAAGTGATGATTTTTGTTCTAGTCTTCATTTCGTTGAAACACATACAAAGAGTTTGGCTTGTTAGTCATTTTCTTGTATGGCTTCATTGGAAGCATGATTTTACCTGATCTAGGGGAAGCAACTGGATAGAGTAGGAGTAGGAATAATAAAGCTCGGTTCTCGAGTTGCTTGTTTGCAGTGATTTTGTTTTCAGTATGTGATATTTTCAGTTTCAAATAAAGAGCTAAGGTGCTCTCAGGCATACAGGTTTCTTGGAAAATTATGAAGATGGATAGGGTCATTGTTCTACAAGTTCTTGGTAGCTCACAGGAAGTGTTCCATCCCCCATGGAGCCAAATGTTAGCACAAAAAATTGTAGTAGCAAATTTGGTAATTCCGCAACACTTGTGAATCAGGATATTTCGTAGCGCATCTTGAGTGAATCTTCCCTCATTATCATTATTTCATTTATGAAGCTGGTGTCAATCGATCTAATTTTTTTCAGCATCCATGTTTTAAAAGGAAATAATTGAGATTTGGTCATTAAAGTTGTCTAACTATTTTATCAAATATTTGAATTCTACTCCTAGTTCGGACAGGCTGCAGAATCTGTTGGAGATTGGCTGTCAGAGGGAAATTGGAGATGATGATGATCCATTTTTTATGGTGATTAGTTTTTTCAAACTTGAAGTGTTAAGGAAATATTCTAATTGCACCTATTGGAGGCATCTACAATCTCATAATCCATCAACTAAGAATTTTTTGTTTTTGAAGAGTTGTTGCATCACACAGAAAAACACAGAGATTTCGCAGCGCCTGGCACCACGGAATCGTCTACACAGATTTTTTTGTAGTTGCGCTACCAAAGGCACTAGGGAATCACCTAGCCAGACACATAAAATGTGCTATGGAATCTGCAGAGCAGTTTTATAGGAGGGTGCTACGAAATTTCCTGTAGCGGCTGCTGTTACAAATTTGATCATAAAACCAAAACGACAAAGTGGGTTTCTCTGAATTTTTTTGTGGAGGAAGATGATATCCCTGTTGACTTGCATTCATTGTAAGTATGGGTGAAATAATTCATTATTATTATCAATTATTATTATTATTAGATGATATCCCTATTGACTTACATTCATTGTAAGTATGGGTGAAATAATTCATTCATTGTCACTTGGAAAGTGGCGGGGGAATTAGTTATCCCAAAAGGCATCACCTTGAATTCGTAGTGTCCTTCATGTGTTTGGAAATCAGTCTTGGCTACATATTCTAGTCTGACTCTAATATGATAGTACCCAGATCTTAAATCAAGTTTTGAAAAATATCTTGCTCCCTGAAGTTCATCCAACATTTTATCAATAAACGAGATGGGAAATTTATTTTTAATTGTTATTTTGTTTAGCCCTCAGTAATCTATGCATAATCTGAAAGATCCATCTTTCTTTTGAACTAACACTACTGGAGTTGCATATGGACTTCTGCTTTTCGTGATGACGTGACATTTTAATAGGTCTTGGACTAATCTTTCTATCTCTATTTTGTGGTGATGAGGGTATCTATATGGTCTAAACTTGACTGGGCTTGATCCTGGTTTAACTTCAATTATATGTTCAATTCTTCTTTGAGGCAGTAACTCCATGGGGAGGTCTTGAAATGCCTTCTTATGTTTTTGAATTAGATCTTGGACGTCTGATGTTATGGAGTCATCTTGTTCAGATTATTGTATTTCTATGTTGTGGCATTTGATGAAGTATGCAATTGCTCCTTTTCAAATCATTTTTTTCATTTATTGTGATGACACAGCCTGTGTTTGTGGAGGTTGAAAACCATTTAATTTATAACTCTTACCTTGCCACTTGAATTGGATGAAATGTTCCTAGTGATTGACTGAGTATGTGACCAAGGTTTGTAACCATTGGAATCCTTAAACCACATCTACTCCTCCCAGAGGGACGGTGCAAATTTCTAATTCCAAATTGAAATATTGGATTTGGAGTTTCACCTTATGGCATTTTCCAACATTTACAATTATTTTTTTCCCATCTACCACCATTACTTTCATATTTGGAACTGGATATACAAATAATTTGAGTTTCCTTGCAATCTTGATATCGAGGAAATTGTGAGTACTTCTAGTGTCGATTAGTACTGTGAAATTATCATTTTTGATATGTCCTTTTAATTTGAGAGTTTGTGGTTGGGTAATGCCTGTGATAGCCGTGAGCGATATTCTTGGTGTGTCGTCTCCTATGAGTTCTGAAGTGTCATTTTGGAAATTTTCCATTTCTTCATTTATTGATTCTGTTGAGTCTGATTCGTCGTCTTTCTCTGCTTCACAAGTGTACAATTTTTTTGAGTGATCTTCAATCTGGCATCTATGTCAAGGGTCCCATTTTTCTCCACATCATTTACATTTTCCTTCTTTTATCCTTTGGGACTCTAAACTTCTTCTTCTATCTTCACGTATATTGGGTGGTATGTATTTGTCGTTTCTTGTGGTTTGAGGTATACTCCTTCTTGACTAAACCTTGTTGAATCTTGATTGCCTTCCAGTTTTTCTTCTGCATCTTTTGCCTTGCGTATTGCTATTTCTACCGCAATAACCTCATGTAATCTTAACTCATCTTGGATATGTGGTTTGAGACCACTTATATAATACTGGAGTAATTGATCATCAAATAGTCCAAATAATCGGGTGGAGAGAGCTTCCCATTGATGCGTAAATTCATCTATTCTTCCTTTTTGTTGTAATTTGGTGAGTTTTGAAAAAAAATCTTTTTCCGAGATGCCTTGGAATCTTAAAAAAAATTCATTTTTGAAAGAATTCCAATTATATGACTGGATTCTTCATTTCCACCATAGATACCAATTGTATGCAGTGCCTTCGAGGTACATCGATGTGTATTTGACCTTTTCTTCATCAGTTGTAATATTATATATATGGAAATATTCTTTAGTTTTGCTAAACCAAGCCATGCATTGGTTATCGCCTCCATTGTATTTTGATAGTTCAATTTTGGATTTGGGAGGATAAATTATTAAGGGTTGATGTTGTGATATAGGTTGGGAATTTGAATTGTAGGGAGGTGGCGGTGGTGGTGGGGGTGATGTGTTAGATGTGCCTGAGTCACTTGTTTCTGGTTGGGTGGCTTGTTGGTGCCCTTGGCCTTAAATTGCATTTAAAAGCTCATTAATATTTTCTTCCTGATGTTGTGTCATCACAACCAGACTTTGTTGCAAATCATCATTTATTTCTCGTTTAAAGTTTCCCAAACCTCGTTGTAGGTTAACCCCAAGTTCTTGAAAAATATTGTCTTTAAGATTTTTTTTAGATTATCCATGCCTTTTTGTAATTTGATTCTGAATTCCGTTGAGAGGGGTTTATGCAGGGATGAAGAGAATAAGGGAGCATGGGCGTGATGCGTGAGAGTGAGGGTGCATGGGAAATTTGGAAGAGTAGGTGTAGGTCACAGATGGGAGAAGTGGAGGGAATTGACTGTGATACGAAGGAGAGACCGACTCTAATACCAATGTGAAAGACACAAATAATTTGTAATGAACAACTTACTCAGAATCAATAATAAGATAATAATAATAATAATAATAATAATAATAATAATAATAATAATAATAATAATAATAATAATAATAATAATAATAGATTATGATATTACAAAGATATGGCCTACCTATATATATACCCTTTATGGTTTTATGAAGAGTCATGAATTTTAGTCATGACCTTTTATTACATGAATGTTTAATTTTACTTTTATTTATTATTTTAATGTATTTATATTATATTATTTATTTATTGTGACACCCACTGGGGAAAGTTTTTTTGAATTATGAACTTGGAAGAATGTCATGGTCTTTCAAGTCAAATAATTTGTTGATTACTAGAATGTACAGGCTGTAAATATTAATATAGTTTTTTACTTTACAAAAAAAAACATATGAGCGAGAAAGGGCCCACATGCCCCCTCTAGGTTGTCTAGAACATGAAAGGCTAACATGTCGCTATGATGGATGTCTCCTTGGTGAGCTTGCATGTGTGACCCTGTTGTCAGTTGGCTACTTGTTGAATCTATTTGAGCATCAATGCGAGCTCGAAGACTTTGGATCTGGAGTTGCATGTCCTGGATTTGCTCCTGCAATATCTCCTTCTCATCATCGTCATCGAGAAGAATGCGACCCATAAAAATTTAATGTGTCATATAACTCAATGGTATTATGATATTTGGTATCTTAGGCTCAAGAGGCTCCAGTATTAGGCACCCAATCTCCAATTTCAGTGTCCACCTCCCAGTCATGGATGGACACTCTCTCTTCTCTGGTCACAACTTCAATTGACTCCAAGTGTTGTTGAATCCATGGAGGGTGAGTCATATAAACTCTCTCTCTTCCTCCTACACAGAGAGTGTGACTTAAGGGTTATCCGGATCTGAGCTTATAGTGCTTGAGGAGGCTAGGTCTAGAGGAATGTGATTGCATCATCTATAACTTTTGGCATAGTTGCAATACAGAGGCATGGAAGCAAGGTAATCTTTGAAATCTAACATGAACCCGAAACTGATAAGGAGCACAGGAATACGACCACAGAGATCTACTCTCTTCTCCCAATTCCCCTCACCGTATTGTCCCATGTTCCATGTTTTACTACTAATGTAGAATAGCTCCGGGGATCTTCCATTGAAGTTCATGATAACTCATAGGCTCGGGTACCATACCTTTCTGTGTTGTCAAATAATGAAATGCATTCACCACCCTCTGTTGTAATGGTTATTTTCAATAGTATTGTTCATCATAATTGTGAGATGATGCTTATGTGAGGTGAAAAGGTTAGCCCAGATCCAACCCCATCCTTCCCACCAATTGTGATTCATATCTGAGTCAGGGATGGTGCAGGCGTCGGGTGGGAGGGCATGTCGTTGACCATGCGG
Organism: Picea engelmannii; assembly: GCA_009831015.1. NCBI lineage: Eukaryota > Viridiplantae > Streptophyta > Pinopsida > Pinales > Pinaceae > Picea > Picea engelmannii. The sequence continues at coordinate 21,073 of ML842478.1, read as the reverse complement.
TTTTTGTCAGTTGCATTGGGGACGGTGAGAGCCTCCCCATGTTGCATCACTTCCACCCCATCTGGGTAGTATATATCCTCTTAGGTTATTCTAAGTTAGTTTTAGAATGATGCTTCAATGTGAGTGGGGTTCCATTTCTTATCTATAGGATCCTTTGTACTCAATACACCCAGGTTTTCTAGTTTATTGACGAGTTTGTAGGAAGCAGGACAGATGTGCTGGGGAATAATATCTAGGATGCCTTGAAGGATAGTATTAATGTTTTCAATTGTGTTATCCATGCGCCAACAAGTTGTGACCTTGGAGCTTGGAGTTCCATGTTGAATTTTTCTCGACATGTTGATGACCATGAGAGAATATCCTTCTACCAACAATTTTTGGAATCGTTCGCGCTTGGATATTTGCATAACCTACTCCAACGCATAGAGTTCAACAACTTTATTTGTGATGTGAACCATGGAGTTGTCATAGATCCAGATGATTTTTCCTTCGACATTTTTGAATACCCCGCCTGATACCACCTGGCCTGGATTCCTTTGGATGCATCATCAAAATTAATCTTTAAGAAGTCAAAAGGGGGAGGAGACCAAAATCCCTGAGCAATAGACTATGATTTCCTGACTTTGTTGACTGGATAAGTGGAGGATGCTGGAGATAGATGGAGATCTGAGAGAATGGAGCTTTCTCTATGGTCACTTTGCCAATATTTTTCCTCCCAAGCTTGAAGTTGGATAGTTTCTTGGATGTATTTCTTGGTTTTCCGCCATATATCTTGTTCCTCCAGACACTCATACCTAAATATTTTGTGAATGTGTTCTTTCTAGGTTTCCTATAGCAGGAATCCTAGGAGTAGCTGCCAGGCTCTGTTGACTATCAAGTTGTGGCCTATTTGATGTTTCCAACTTATAAGGGTCTCATTAATATTGGTTTTGTCCCGATCATATTTCCTAAACAACATGGTCGCCTAGTCCCAAAGGGAAGATATGAAGATGTAGCTATTAAATAAGTGTTCGAGTGCTTCAACGTTATGTTCACAGATGAAGCAAATATAGGGACCAAAAAATGCTTTTTTGATCAAGTTGTCCCAAGTCAGGATCCGCTCATGGGCTAGGAGCTAGAGGAAGGTTGACACTTTGGGCCATATATGTTGTTTCCA
>ML842478.1:0-18495 GCA_009831015.1 Picea engelmannii | reverse complement strand
ACTGGCCCAGGCACCTCAGAGGCTTTGGGGCAGCTTTTTGCGAAATGACCGTAAGCATGGCAACGAAGGCACTTAAAAGGAATCTGCTCATAGTCCAGCTCTTGGATATGGCTCCATTCCCCCAGGGTAAGCTTAATGGCTTCTGGAAGGCCTTCCTCGAGGCTAACCTCCACACAAATTCGAGCGCAGGTATACTGATCCTCTTTCGATGCCATGCTGTCCAGGAAACGCCCTAGCTTATTGCCGATGTCCTCTAGAGAGCTTCTCCCCCAAAGATGCAAGGGAAGATGAGGCAGCCTAACCCAAACAGGGGCTGCTGTAATCTCGTCGCCGGGATTGAAGTCAAGAGTCTAGGGGGATAAAAACAACCCTCTTGCCCCCATGAAATAGGGTCCAGATCTGAAGACTAGGTCCCGATCCTTTGTCTTTGAGAAATTAAAGACAAAAAAACCCCTGCCTACTGCGCACAAGGAGACTTCTCCTTGTATCAGGGAATTCCATCGATCATCCATCCATGCCTCCACCGTTTTGGGGTTGGGCCATAACCCCGTAAAATTTCCGATGAGGGCATTTTCTGCTAGCAGGAGGGCAAGATTGCAAGGCTCCTCTGGAGATAGCTCCAGTGATGGGATCTCTTCCCGCTTCTTGAAAAACTTGGATGGGAGAGAAGACCTGGGTTTCGATCCTGCCGGCCGGATTAACGCTTTGAATTCTTCAATGGGATCTTCTTCCATCTCGTCATCCGGATTTGGGGCCATCGTAGCACCTCCGGCCACCAAATCGCAGAGGCACCGACCACCAACAAAAACGGAGAGTCGTTGCTCCAAAACGCGAGCGAGGCGCTGTCCACCAGCTAAACGCAGAGGCGTGGCTCCAAACGCGTGCAGGACCGCAGAGGGTACTCCGATCCGCGGCTGAACCGGCTGCTACAACCAAATCCGCGCCCTTGCAGTCGAGGGATCAGACCAGAGACGACTAGGGTTTGGGCCCTAGCCACAGTGGCTTCCGGAATCGCTTCATCCTCTCGGTATGAATCCAAAATCGTTTGTTATAAGGTCAAGTTTAACAATTTACTTTGTTGGGTGTGACTCACATATAAAAAATATTAGATCAATCCTAATTTTTTCTTATAATGGTATAATAAATACTGTGCATGAATTTCAGTGATGTGAAATGATCTGGTTATAGGTGGATTAGTGTCAATAATAGTACACTAAAAATTATTTGGAACAATTAATTCAACAATGGTACACTACAAATTGATTCAATGCATTGATTTCAATTTCAATGTGGGGTATCTTGTTAGATGGAACAAACTTTGAAGGCAATATAGATATAAACATAACTACGGAAAGAAAATAAAACAAAACCAAAGTATTAAAACAACAATAATAGGTAGACCTTTATTAATATTCTAAATAGGAAACATTGTTCTCTTACCTCTTCGAGGGGGAAACCTCTAATTTAGTATAGATCCAATACAATATCAATCACATGGCTCTCAATTACATATCTTATACTACTATAAAGATTTTAATTGACCAAAACCCTAACTAACTATTGGACCTTCTTTAATGAGGCTACACCAACTAACTAGTAGACCTTTTTTATGAGTCCACCTTACATTTATTAATTACACAATATAAATACCTAGTAGGCCTTAGTTAATAGAGATGACCACAATACATTAAGTAAAAACCAATCTTGTTAACTAGGAGAGTTAGAGTGGGACCTTAACATGCCTTCCTCCTTAGAAAGTTGTGTTGTCCTCAAGGCTGGAGATGAGGAAATTGACGAAAGATTGTGGCTAGTTCCCATATGAGATATTTAGGCTATGTAGCCTTCCATTGGATCAAGACTTCCTAGATAGTGCCCCAGTGCAAATAATGCTCTGTGTTTGTCTAAAATAACCTCATGTTGTAACCAAATGGAACTCACATCATCCAATTTTGGGAGGATGGTTTGAACTTGGGAGTATGCTGGTGTACTTAGAATTTTGAAAATCCAACTTTTACCCCCTCAAACTTGATCTGCGGATTTCTGGACTGGTGCTTCTGGTTTTCTGGTACTTCTAGTACTCTGGTACTTCTGGTACTCTGGTACTTTGTGAAACTAGGGTTTCAGTTTTCGAGAGATCTAGCCACTGAAAAGGTGCGCTCTAAGTGCCAAAATGATCCTTGGGGGAGGGTGCAACTTTCTAGGTGGTTTTAGGGCTGGAAAGATTCACTTTTGTAAAACCCTAATTTGTGGGTACGATAACAGTGACGTTTTTCCTCTTGCGAAATATGCTTCCTTCAGGTTGGCTCTGATACCATGTTAATGTTTATGCCATTATTATGGTTCTTTTCATTTCAATATATAAGAGCATCATAAGAACAAGATCACTGAGAAATACACATTCACAAGAGACACAACATTTATCCTAGGAAACCCTTTAGGGGAAGAAAACCCAGCAAAAACTTCCTTATCATAAATAGCTTATACAATGTTCAATAGATAACTCAAACCAATACAGATAGTCCTCCCCAAGACATGCGCTACTCTTCTTCTCCTCTCTCCAACTGGTAATTGCAGCTTGCCTCATAAGAGAATGAGCAAGTGAGTTGTGTGTTAGAAGTGAGGCGCTAGCCTTCTATATATACAAAACTGACACGTGTGAAAGGTCACAACTGGCAGGGCTGACCTCTCACTCTGGGTGGGTAAACCCACCTTTAATTAATTCTGGGTCTTCCATAATAACTGCTGGGTCCGAGTTCTTATTCTGCCCTTTGTAATTGTCCGATAACCAATCCACAAAAGGGGATTTGGTCCTTATACAATTACCGACATGATTAATCCACAATGGGGATTAATCCAATAATAATAATAATAATAATAATAATAATGACATGATTAATCCGAAATGAGGATTTAATCCAATAATAATAAGAATGCTCTTTGCAGTTACATTATTTCAACACTCCCCCTTAACAAGAAGGGTATTCTTCATCAGCATCAGGCTAGAGAGGTCTGCATCATCAGTGGCATCTGGAGGACAGTATCATCAATATCATCTTGAAACATTGGTTCACATATTTACGAGTCATCAAAAGTTTTCTTCATCAACAACATCATCATTCTCGAAAGAATGCTATCATCATCTGCATCAAATATGTATCAGTAAAAATGATACCTCATCACAACACTAGGATGGCACATCACAATACTACACTAGCTCAATGTCACAGTGGTTAAGCTGGTAGCTCAGTGTCAGTCACATCTTGCTTTATGTCTAATAACTAGGTCAGAAGCAAGTAATATCGTCATCTCGCTTTACGTCTAACAACTAGGTCATAAGCGAGGAATCACAACGTCATGCTTTATGTCTAACAATGAGGTCAGAAGCATGACTCATATTTCTTTACGTCTAACAACGAGGTCAGAAGCAAGGAACACATCAACATCTCGCTTTACGTCTAACAACGAGGTCAGAAGCGAGGAATCATCTTGCTTTACGTCTAACAACTAGGTCAGAAGCAAGGAATCAACGATGTCATGCTTTACGTCTAACAACTAGGTCAGAAGCATGACTCATCTTGCTTTACGTCTAATAGTGAGGTCAGAAGCAAGGATCACACGATGTCATGCTTTACATCTAACAACGAGGTCAGAAGCATGATTCATCTTGATTTACGTCTAACAATGAGGTCAGAAGCAAGGATCACACGACGTCATGCTTTACGTCTAACTGTGAGGTCATAAGCATGACTCATATTGCTTTACGTCTAACAACGTGGTCAGAATCAAGGATCACACAACGTCATTCTTTATGTCTAACAGCGAGGTCAGAAGCATGACTCATCTTGCTTTACATCTAACAATGAGGTCAGAAGCAAGGATCACACATCGTCATGCTTTACATCTAACAACGAGGTCAAAAGCATGACTCATCTTGCTTTACGTCTAACAATGAGGTCAGAAGCAAGGAATACATCTACTCCCCCTTTCAAGGAAGGTCCTTTTGGACTATACCAAGCTTATCTTGAAAGTGTTCAAACTTTACACGAGATAGAGGCTTAGTCAACATGTCAACAACCTGTTCATCCGTGCTAATGTACTAGAGCTTCAAGGCTCCTCTTTGTACCATGTTGCAGATGAAATGATAGCGTATCTCTATGTGCTTTGACCTATCGTGGAACACAGGATTCTCTTTCATTTTAATGCAGCTTTGATTGTCACATAGAATCGCGATTTCTCTCATCTCCAAATCAAATAGGCATGTCAACAACTTTCGAAGCCATATAGCTTCGCAGCTAGCAGAACATGCGGCAATGTACTCTGCTTCCACTGTGCTGAGAGAAATACTGGATTTCTTCCTACTCTACCACAAGATCATAGTTGATCCCAAACTAAAACAACATCCGGAAGTGCTTTTTCTATCAACAACGCTTCCTTCCCAATCTACATCAGTATATCCACTCAATGTGAAGTCATGAGCTCCATCATAGCCGAGACCATAATCCACTGTACCTTTAAGGTACCTCATCACATGTTTTGCATCCACTAGATGAACACATCTGGGCTCTACCAGAAATTGACTCAAGGTGTTCACTGCAAAACAAATGTCTGGTTTGGTGTTCATCAGGTACATCAACGATCCAATAATCTGTCTGTACAGAGTGGCATCTGTCAAATCTGACAAAGTATCGACCAACAACTTCAGCCTTGCTTCCATGGGTGTATTCATGGACTTGCATTCTAGCATGTTGAATCTCTTTAATTTTTCGATCGTGTACTTCCCCTGGTTAAGGAAGATTCTTTCTAGACGCTGCGATACCTCAAGACCTAAGAAGTAATGCATTAGGCCAAGGTCTTTCATTTCAAATTCCACGGCAAGTCTCTGTTTACATTTAGCGATGAGATTTTCTTCTCCAGTTAAGAATAAGTCATCCACGTACAGTGGTAATATTACTGGTTCATTATCCATGATATTGAAGTAGAGATTTGAATCTGCTTTACTCTTGGTAAAGCCTAAGCTTGTCAAGAAACCGTCTATATGGCCATACCAAGCTCTAGGAGCTTGCTTCAATCCATATAAGGATTTCTTCAATCGACAGACATGAGACTTCCTATCTTCAACCTCAAATACTTGGGGTTTCTCTATATACACTTCCTCTTCGATAACACCATTTAGGAAACCTGTCTTCACATCCATTTGGTGCAGCTTCCAATTCATCTTGGCAGCAAGAGCTATAATGGTTCTGATCGAAGTGTATCTGGCCATAGGAGCGAATGTCTCTTCATAGTCAATACCTTCCTTCTGGGAAAAGCCACGAGTGACAAATCTTGCTTTATATTTCTCAATACTTCCATTAGTAGCATGTTTTATTTTGAAGAGCCATTTTGATGATACCACATCCTTACTTTTTTTTGGTCTGGGAACTATTTCCCATACATCATTCTTTATTATGGATTGGTATTCCTCTGTCATGGCATTTGGACATTCCTTCTTCTGGATGGCCTCTTCAAAGCATGTGGGTTCTTCATCAAGTAGATTGCACATCAAAGCTGTGTAACTGGGGAATGGATTTGGTCTTTTCACCTATCTCGTGGTTCCTTTTGGAACACCATACTTCTCTCCATATTGAATAATCTCTCTTTCCCAAGCAGGCTTTCTTTTATGGGAGAAGGTCATTTGAGGAGGTTCCTGAACTTCTACTATATCATGGTCTTCTAGAAGTTCCTCATTAGGGGAAGTTACGACTTCCCTCACTGTTTCTGCAACTCTGGGAACCTCCCTCATTGATTTTGCAATCCTGGGATTTACAGGTTCCTCTTCATATACTTCTTCAAGCTGACATCTTCTTGATTTCTTAAGTGTTGCTTGTTCATCAATGGTCACGTCCTTGTTGATCTCAATATGGCAGTGACCAGGTATGTAGATTCTGAAGGCCTTGGATACCTCACAGTATCCCACAAATATTCCTTTATTTTCGGAGGGTTCCATCTTGTTCCTTTTCTCTTTCAGTATATGAATAAACACTGGACAACCAAATATTTTGAGATGGCTTACCTCTAGCTTCTTTCCGGTGAACATCTCTTCTGGTGTATTGAGCCCAAGTGCACTATGGGGCAATCGGTTCTGCACATAAACAACTATCATTGCTACTTCTTCCCATAAACACATAATAAGATCTTGATCTACACAGCTTCCAGCATGGTTTTGTTTTTCTGTTCAGCTACACCGTTTTGTTGGAGATCTTGGTCCCAACATCTTTGCATAAGTTCATGAACTCTTTTGAGGTATATTCTCCTCCATTATCTGACTTGAGTATCTTAATATTCCTTACAGAAGGGTTCTCTTATCAAGGCTTTGAATTCCTTGATCTTGCTGAATACTTCAAATATATCTAGGTCTTTTACGAGAATAATCATTAATGAACGATACATAGTATACATACCCATTAATGGAGGATGATGGCATTGGACCACACACATCTGAATGGATGAGTTCTGGGACTCCTTCTGTCTTGTTGTCCCTCTTCGGAACTGGGTTCTTGATGTTCTTCCCTTGTGCACGTCCATTGCATATGCCTTCTTGATCACCTTTGAGTTCTGGTAAACCTGTGACAGCTTTGCATATGTATGGTAGCGTCTTGTAGTTGATGTGAGCTAATCTTCTAGAGTTCACATGGATTCTTCAATAGCGTGGATCATGGTAGCTTCTGAGTGACCCACCTTCTTCTTTTCCACTGAAGATTGCTTCATTTATGATCTCTCCTTTAGCACGTTGCCTTTTGCAACCTTCGCTATAGCTACCCCATGTGACCTGGAGCAAGGTCAACAAAACAACAAGCAAGAATAATATCCTTCTTGATAATATAAAGCAATAGCACGAACAATCATCACAGTAGCTCCTTTAGAGATATCACTTATAATTTATTTGAAGCAAAGATTAAAGGTAAGGAATACAATATGAAATGAGGTAAGCACTCTCATAGTGTTGTGACCAAGCATTCTTCCATGGCAATTTGAAACTAACACATGAGGTTTCTCCTTGAGGAGGTGTTAGTCATATCAGGCAAAGTATTTACATCTACATTCTCACATGCTATCAAGTATAATACTTTATGACGATTGCTATCTCAACTAAAGTCATCAGCTTGTCATGTGTACCTTTGAATATTGATTAATCAAACCTAGAGCCTTGTCCTCAAGAATGAGTGCTTGCTTTTCTTCCAGGTCTCCTTCACTCAAGTGACGAGTGCTTTCTTCAACCTATCTTCTATACTAAGACAATACGCTAACTTGACAAAAGGTTAGGTTAGAGGATAAGCCCTACGATCAACTTTCAATCCTTTATAATTTGATCATAGCTTCATCATGCAACACTGATTAAGATAATGTCATGAAAAATAGATGTATATTAGAATAATCACACCTGAGTTGCATCATTCCTCTGAATGTGTTGGATCTTGAGATCCTTCTGGATCTATGGCAAGAGATCCCTTCTCCTACAAATACTCTTTAGGGTTTAACCATTAATCATATGTGAGTACATACCTCTGATGACATTTGCAGGTAGTGGCTCCATCTGGTAGTAGCGGTAATAATTACCAACTCTTAAGAAAACTTCAATGGTGATTGCAACTGGTCGTATGGCTGCAACTACAACTGCAACTGCAACTTAGGGTTTTATGAGGAAACCCTAATTTTTCAAACTTCGAGTTTTGAAAATCTGATCCAGGGAATAGATGCGCTGAGCTGAGGTGAGTATGCTGGTGTACTTAGAATTTCGAAAATCCAACTTTTACCCCCTCAAACTTGATCTGCGGATTTCTGGACTGGTGCTTCTGGTTTTCTGGTACTTCTGATACTCTGGTACTTTTGGTACTTCTGGTACTTTGGTTTTCTGGTACTTTTTGAAACTAGGGTTTCACTTTCCAGGAGATCTAGCCACTAAAAAGGTGCACTCTAAGTGCCAAAATGATCCTTGGGGGAGGGCACAACTTTCTAGGTGGTTTTAGGGTTGAAAAGATTCACTTTTATAAAACCCTAATTTTTGGGTACGGTAACAGTGACGTTTTTCCTCTTGTGAAATATGCTTCCTTTAGGTTGGCTCTGATTCCATGTTAATGTTTATGCCATTATTATGGTTCTTTTCATTTCAATAGATAAGAGCATCATAAGAACAAGATCACTGAGAAATACACATTCACAAGAGACACATCATTTATCCTGGGAAACCCTCTAGGGGAAGAAAACCCAGCAAAAACTTCCTTATCATAAATATCTTATACAATGTTCAAGAGATAACTCAAACCAATACAGATAGTCCTCCCCAAGAGATGTGCCACTCTTCTTCTCCGCTCTCCAACTGGTAATTGCAGCTTGCCTCATAAGAGAATGAGCAAGTGAGTTGTGTGTTAGAAGTGAGGTGCTATCCTCCTATATATACAAAACTGGCACGTGTGAAAGGTCACAACTGGCAGGGCCGACCTCTCACTTTGGGTGGGTAAACCCACCTTTAATTAATTCTGGGTCTTCCATAATAACTGCTGGGGCCGAGTTCTTATTCTGCCCTTTGTAATTGTCCGATAACCAATCCGCTAAAGGGGATTTGGTCCTTATACAATTATCGACATGATTAATCCACAATGGGGATTAATCCAATAATAATAATAATAATAATAATGACATGATTAATCCAAAATGAGGATTTAATCCAATAATAATAAGAATGCTCTTTGCAGTTACATTATTTCAACATTGGGTACCTGTTGATGTTTGGATTTGTTAATATCGAAACAACAACCTCACAAGGTGATGAATCCCCTTGCGTTTTTATACAGGTGGTACTCCTATTTTGTCGAAAGATATATCTTGAATATCTTGAATTGGGGAGAATGCTAGATAGAAAAACCCAAAATCTTATTGCTTAGTTTTATTCATGGATTGGTTCTTGATAACCATATATGATCTTTGTGTGCAAAAAATTGCTTCTCAACAACAAAAATATTGAAGGAAGGCTTCAATATCAAAATATATACATAGTCAACACTATTTATACAACCCTCTAAATCACATACAAGTAGAGGATACTGGCATGTATTCTTACAAGAAAAAGGAGGAAATAGTTTTAATCATCCAAATAATTTTAAAAGAGTTATGCATTTATAACTTGAAAGAATTTGACGTGAATACTTCAAAATATCATCCTCTGAGATCTGAATATCTGAGAAATCATTAAAGTAAAACCCCGAAGTATTTCTCTATGGAGTTTTATTCATAAAAGATATTCAACAATACACAAAATCTCTGCAAATCAATTGAATAGTGACTCAAAAACAAAGCTTGTCAAACAATGACTAAATTCCCATGAATCTAATAAACAATCATTTTTTACATCTGACAGTCACATATATGGTTGTAAATACTCCATGATCATGTAAGAAAAAACTTGGAATATTATAAGAGAAACACTCAAGAACTCAAACCTATGCTTGGTTTAGAAATACAAACATAAATCCTTGGGAAATTAGTGTAGACGAAGAAGAAGAATGGAGAATATGGAGATCCATGTTTGTTGATCAAAATCTTGGCTGCCTCTTGATGGTTGGACCCTTCTATTCTAATCTCTTTCTCTAATAATGTGTTGGGTAGGTGTTATATTCTTTTCATGTGTCTAGGGGGTGCGTTAGATTTGATGACTGCGTTTGACGATCTCCCCCCCTCGCTCTTTGTGTTGTGTGCATTGGGTGCTTTCCTAGGGGGGTCCTTGAGGGGGGGGGGGAGGATTTCCCCCCTTGTTACATGGGTCAACAGGGTTCGAGGCATCGCCCCAAAATTTGTTTTTGGGCAATTTTTTCTATTTTAGCATTTTTCTCTATTTTTAGCAGTTTTCTAAATTAATCCCGGATTAAGGAATTAGGGTTTTGGTAGTTGCAGAATACCTAAAATGTTGTGTATATATTGTATTGTGAATGGTGAAATTAATACAATGAAGAGTTGAGAGGTGTGATACCAAGGAAGGCTAGTTTTCTCATGGTTAAGGGTTTCCAGCATAAATCTTTGTGTACTATGTGTATGAGCCATTGATTACTTTATGTTTCTTCTTAAGAATTTGTATGCATTGCTTTACTTCATAGGTTTAAACTTACATGTGGTATTAGAGCATGTTTTTGGATTTAGGGGGATGCATTTATTGCTGAGGGTTTGAATAGGTCTTGATAGATCAAGTATATCTTGGGTCTGTGACAAACCTAGGTTCAGTGGGAGGTTTGCAGTGGTGATTCATGTGTTGAAAGATAATGGAAAGAAGTTCTAGAATTAATATTTAGAAGTTCAACGGTAAAAAAATTGAGCTATGGAAGCTCAAGATGGAGGACCTTCTTGTAGAAAAAGAACATTGGATTGTTTTGGATCTTGGTATGCGACCTACTGGTGCATAGCCTACTGGTACACAAACTATTGGTGCAAAATATGTTGGTACATAAACTACCAGTACTCAATCTACTGGTATGCCAAAAGAAGATTGGGATAAGTTGGATAGAAGAGCAAGGAGTACAATTCGACTCTGTCTAGATGATTCGATGTTATTTAATGTGTTAGGAGAATATACAACCAAGGAACTATGGGAAAAGTTGGAGAATTTGTATCATTCAAAGTCCTTGGTAAACAAGTTGTTTCTTCGAAAGAAGTTGTATCATCTTAGGATGGAAGATGGAGATTCTGTGATAGAGCATTTAAATTCCTTCAATAGTTTGGTAAGTCAACTTGGATCTATTAATATTATGCTTGAAGAAGAAGATAAGTGTATTACTTTGTTATGTTCTTTGCCAGACTCATGGGATAATCTAGTTGTAGAAACTAGTAGTACCACTCAATCTACATTGAAGTATGAGGATGTAGTTTCATCCTTGTTATCGAAAGATATGAGGTGGAAAAACATGGATAGTCATAACACAAATAATTTATTTGTACGAGGTTGTCACAAAGAAAGGGATACAAACAAGTCTTCAAGGGNATCTAAATATAAAGGTAGGTCTACATCCCTAGGAAAATCTTTGAGGAAATGTTGGAAATGTGGTAAATTTGGGAATTATAAGAAAGATTGCAGGTCTAAGAAAGTTGATAAATCAAAGGGATCCGGTGATGCCTTTTCCATAGAGGAGAAAACCTCCACAGAAGAAGGAGGTGATTTTTACCTGACATCTACAAGTACACATGCAGATCATGATGTATGGTTGATCGAATCAAGTGCATCATTTCATATGACTCCTCACTGGGAGTGGTTCATTGGATATGAAAAGTATGATGGTGGTGATGTCTTCCTAGAAGATGACTCGAAAACCAAAATAATGGGATATGGTTGTTGAAAGATGGAAGGATTAGAAATATCCATGGAGTTATACACATTCCAGATCTAGTAAGGAGCCTAATATCTATAAGTAAGTTGGATGATGCAGGTGTGGATACTTTATTGGGAAAGGGAACTTGAAAGATGGTCAGAGGAGCAATGGTGTTGAAGAGGGGAGTTCGATGTGGAACTCTGTACAATTTGTTGGGAAGAAATTGTATTGGTGGGTGTAATAGTTTTGTTGTGCTTGATCAAAGAAATAAAGAATACAAGATCCATACTATCCCTGGAAAGAATACCATGCTATGGCATCAAATACTAGGACATATTGGAGAAAAGGGCCTTTGAACACTACACAGTAAAGGTATGTCTAATTACACCCTGGATTTTGATTCTTGTGAACATTTCATATATGGTAAACAAAATCGAGTAAGATTATCATATGGTGCTACAATAGCAAAGGGGATCTTAGAGTTGATACACAATTATGTGTTTGGACCTGTGCATGTTCTATCACTAGGTACATATGTGTATTATGTTTCATTCATAGAAGATTTATCAAGGAAAACATGGATTTATTTTCTTAAGAAGAAACCTCGGGTATTTGATAAATTTAAAGAGTTTAAGGCTCTGGTAGAAAATTAGATAGAGAAGAAAATAAAGGTGTCGAGGGAAGATAATGATGGAGAATTATGTGGGAATGAATTCAAAGAGTTCTGTAAGAAGTGAAATATAGCAAGGAAGAAGAATACTCCATACACACCTCAATAGAATGGGGTTGCATAAAGGATGAACAAGATGTTGATGGAAAAAGAAAGGATCATGATCAACAGTGTCAGGTTTGGATAGGAATTTTGGGCAGAGAAAGTGGGTATTGCATGTTACCTGGTAAATAGATCACCCTCATCAGTGTTTGTGGAGAAAACTCCGCATGAATTATGCACTGGTAATAAACCCTCTCTTGAGCATCTCAGAGTGTTTGGTTGTGATGCTTATGTACATGTTCCAAAGGAAAACATGAGTAAGTTGGAGAATAAAGATGAAAAGTGTATCGTTAATAAAGATGGTATGAAAGGATATAAGATTTGGAACCCAGAAACTAAGTAGTCTGTTTACAGTTAGGATGTTGGTTTTAAAGAGGTTAAAGATGTTCCCAAACAAGAATTCCTACCAAGGCAAGAAGAACCTGAGAAAATAGAGTTTGATCTGGATGATGCAAAACCTGAATCAACAAAAGAAGATGAATAATAATAAGAAGAAGAACCTCATATTTGAGTATTGAGGAGATCTATGAGGGAAAGAAGGAAACTAGAAAGGTATAGTCCACTTGATTTTCATGCTAATTTTGATTTATCTATTATTGATGGTGATCCCAAAAATGTCCGGGAAGCAGTGAATTCCGAGGATAGTAAAAATTTCGAAGAAGGCCATGGTTGAAGAGATGGATGCCTTGGATAAGAATGAAGCATGGGATCTAGTTGAGTTGCCAATTGGAAGAAAGGCCATTGGAAGAAAATGGGTGTTTAAGAAGAAGTTGAATGCAGAAGGCAAAGTGGAGAAATACAAAGCTCAGTTAGTAGCAAAAGGTTATTCATAGGTAGAGAGAATTGACTTTGGTGAAATTTTTTCTCGTGTTGCCAAGTTAACTTCTATTAGATTTCTTTTATTTGTTGTTGTTTCTTTTGATTTTGAAGTAGAACATATGGATGTGAAGACAACATTCCCACTTGGGGATCTGGAAGAAGAAATCTACATGAAGTAGCCATAAGGATTTGCAGTGAAGGGAAAGAAAGAGCTAGTCTGTAAGCTAAAGAAGTCACTACATGGTCTGAAGTAATCACCTAGGATGTGGTACCAAAAGTTTGACACATACACCCTTGGACTGAGATACACCCTTGGACTGAGATTTGTTAGAAGCAAGGATGGTCACTGTGTATATTCCAAGTTGGTTGGTAATCTCTTCATTTATGTAGTGTTGTATGTCGATTACATGTTGCTGGTAGGAAATAACATGGATGTTATCAAGGAGGTGAAATCACAACTATCCTCCAAATTTGACATGAAGGATCTCAGTGCTGCTAAATTAATTATAGAAATGGAGATTAAAAGAGATCATGCAAATAGGAAATTATGGTTGAATTAGAGAAAATATGTTGAGACGATAGTGCAGAGGTTTAATATGAAAGAAAGTAAACCAAACAAGGTTCCTATTCTTATAGGTGTGAATTTATCTGCAGATCAATGTCTCAAGACAGAGGAAGAAGAAGAGGACATTTCCCATGTTCCATATGCTAGTGCGGTTGGAAGTTTGATGTATGCAATGGTCTGTACTAGTCAATACATTTCACATGTAGTGGGAGTTTTGAGAGGGTATATGTCAAAACCAGGGAATGAGCATTCAACGTCAATAAAGAAGTTTTTTAGGTATTTGTGTGGCACTTCTAGTTATGGATTGTGCTACCGAGGAAGACCATGATTGGAAAAAGTGTTGGGCATACATGGGTTTGTTGATACATAATTGGTTGGATATATGGATCGTATAAGATATACAAGTGGGTATGTGTTTAAGCTACTTGGAGGAGAAATCAGTTGGATGAGCAAAAGACAGAATGCAGTGTCACTCTCAACTACAGAAGTTGAATACATGGCAGCCACTCATGCAAGCAGGGAAGCAGTATGGTTACAGAGATTGTGTTAAAGTATTGGGTTGGTACAACAAGCAATAAGGTTATATTGTGATAGTCAGAGTGAAATATTTCTGGAAAAGAACCCAACTTATCATTCAAAGAAAAATTATATTAATGTTTAGTATCACTTTGTGAGAGACATGCTTGAAGACAATAATGTGTTGTTGGAGAAGGTTGACACTTTGAATAATGTTGCAGATTCATTGACAAAGTCTGTGAGCACTGAGAAGTTATCCTGGTGTAGAGAAACAATGGGAATTGTTGCCATGGATTGTTTACTATGTAATCTTGTGACCCCCTATATGCAAAGAAAACAACAAATGGGAGAATGTTGAGTAGGTGTTATATTCTTTGCATATGTGTGGGGGATGTTTCATATTTGAGTACTGCGTTTAATGATCCCTCCCTCCTTCATTCTTTGTGTCGTGTGCATTGGGAGATTTCCTAGGGGGTCCCATGGGGGAAAGATTGTCCCCCCTGGTTATGTAGAGCATTCAGGACAACGCCCCACAATTGTTTTTTGGGTGGTTTTTGTTATTTCAATGTTTTTCCCTATTTTTAGCAGTTTTCTAAATTAATCTCGGATTAAGGGATTAGGGTTTTGGTAGCTACAAAATACCTAAAATATTGTGTATATATTGTATTGTTAATGGTGAAATTAATACAATGAAGAGTTGAGAGGTGCAACACGAAGGAGGGTTGGCTTTCTCTCGATTAAGGGTTTCTAGTGTAAATCTTTGTGTACTATGTGTATAATCCATTTATTAATTTCTATTTTTCTTAAAAATATTTATTTATTTCTTTACTTCATAGGTTTAAAACTTACATAATGCAACCTTCTCTCTCCCTTGATTAAGCCCTTTCTTGCTTTTTTAAAAATGAGCTCATCTAACTTCTTGAGTAGTTAGGGATTTCTCTTTCTTGGAATAACCAGTTTAATTAATGTCTCAATAAAGTATTCTTAATGAATTTATATCATTTTCATTCGTGTCTTGAAGTGGGCCCCTTTTCATCTTTAATAATAATAAAAAAAACTTTTATTTTTTAAAATTTTTAATTGACTGACTTTGTTAAAGTGGGCTGTGTTTTTATTTTTTCAGAAACATATTTGTCCTTTAATCCATGGAAACCAATTCATATGCAATCCTCATCATCTCATCTTTCCAACTAGTCTTCCTGGGCACAATTTGGAGTTCTGGATCTCAAGATATGAGCTTGTGAAGTCGAGGTATCAAGCAGATTTACAACACACCATAAAAATATTGTTGATTATTATTTCAATTTTTGAGAAAAAATATGTAACATCCCCAGACTCTTGTTGGGAAATTCCACACGAAATTTTCTGAACTCTGATACCATTTAAGTAACTGGTATACTTCTGCAAATGCTCAGATTAATGCGGATAACAATAACTATATACATAAACAACATATAGAAGAAATACCCATGAGAATAAATGCATAAATATTAACCCATCTATAAAATTGCACAAAATGGACACTTATGTTTGGTAAAAAGAAAATCTGTTGCATGTAGACCTTCCACATTCCTCCCAACCTTAGACCACACTACTCATAAACTTTCAACAACGGGTCACCCCCGAGCTGGGGCTAAACTCCACCCGGGTAAGGAAAATCTTAACCAGGCTGTGGTTTCTTAGATAACATATAACTCAGACTCAAGTGCCAACTCAAACTAATAGCTTACAATATCTCATTCCCCACATATATGTCCCACCTCAGGAAGTGTTCCCCTTCTCTGCTCAATATTCCTTCGGCTACCCCGCTTCCCTTCCAGGGCTTCAACAACAGGCCGAAAAAAAAGTCTATGAGCCCTGTAGCTGCAGCTTAGCACCTTGGGAAATCAATTACCAATAATTATATCACCTGGAGAGAATTCTCACGGTCCTGACAACCCGCTTCTTCAATGTCCTACGAGCTTGACAACCCACCTCTTCAATCCCATTCCAATGCTCTCCCTCGTACATGTACATGTACGGTAATGGCAACATGAAATTATCCATGACGACAATGAGGTGAGGTCCGAATAATGATCCCCATCGATGAATGAGATAAAGTCCCCAAAATGTATGTGCATGTTCCCAACTTGACACTTGTCATGTTAGAAACTACATGGGCCACACATGGGTTCCCTCACATGGTGATACATTTCTTCATAGGAACTTAGGATAAAATTTGTTTTCCCCTATTTTAGACTTTAACTTTAGGAATATTGATAAAATATTCCTTTTTGGGTTAAGCTCCCTTAGCTTAGCCCCTTTTTTTAGACTCTTAGCTCCCTTTTCCTATTCTAGTGGAGTTTATCCCCCCATACTCTTTTACATGGTTGGTCTCCAGCAATGATGTGTTTTCATTAAAAACTGGGTGTGATTACATTTACAAAAATAGGCTCGTTAGCCTTTCAACTTCTAGCTAACTAGCCTAATAACCACATAGGCAATCTGGCCTCAAAATACATATAAAAAAAGGCACTCTAACCTCCAAGTATCCTAGCTCAACAACCCATATGTACAATTACATTATATTTACAATGGGGTTCGACCTAGGAGTATTACATTCCCTCCCCCCTTATTTATGCATTGCCAGTGCATTATACACATATGTACAAAAAAAAATTCACAAATCTTCAAAAATATGCGGGTATTCTGTGTTGATACTGAGAAGGGGGTGAATCAGTACCAAGTACAATTTAAAACCTTTTTCAACTTATACTTAACCCATTCAATTATATCCAATGAGAAATGAACAATAGTATAAGAGTTACACAAATACACCATAGTACACCATGCACAATATATGAGAAATAATCAATAGTTATTGTTCAAGGGAAGTAATGACTTCCAAAGGTAGCTACAACTTCCAAATGTAAAGGGAGGGATAAACCTCCAAGATGAAGATACAATCCTCCAATATCAAGAGATATTTGAACTCTCCATCCTTGCCTCTTCCTTCTACCCAATAATATATGAGAGATAATAAATCTTTACATTAAATCATCACCATCAACCAATCATCACATAGAACTTGATAATGCTTCCTGAGACTTCTTCAATTTCTGCAATTCTTCAATTCTTGGAGTACTTTGATCCTATAGATAATATTATGCAATGTATTCTCTGAAACTCCTCCAAGTTTCACTCCTTGAATCCTCCCCAAAAGGAAGTTATAGAAAGAATGGTAGACTTTATTCAATTCCGGTTTATTCAGAATACCCAACTTGTACAACATGCCTCGCACTCAATATTTAACATCCGATTCTGAAACTCACACACAAGAAACTAAATTTTGTAATATTTCCAATGGAAGTGGTCCCACTTCATTTGGATTCTTTATGAAGAAGTTATGACTGTTTTACTCAGAACACCTTTTTATTGACTAGCTTCAGGACTGGTCACAAACCCTATCTTCCACAGAGTGTATCTCCATAATTATAGCGAATCAAGAGCTGAAATTTTTACTAGAGGTACCTTGATATGTATTCTCAATACCATAGCGATTTCACCATCTGAATAATTCTAGAAAAAAAATTATATCAAAAATGGTAAGATGACCTGAAAATAACATACCTTAGAACACATCACCAAAAGACTTCATCCTCCCTTGAAATCCGGCCTTCTTTACTTATGATTTCCTCTGAAATTCGAATTGTGTCAAAATGAATGTATAATGATGTTTATTTATACCATTTATGTCACTTCCTCTTAACATTAGGGCCAACTTGATACTTTCTTATTTTGTAATTCTTTTCTTTAATTATCTTCAGGGCCTACATGTACTTCCTTCTTCAATTCACTTTGTCATCTTCCGAAATTCATTTCTCCTCAACCATGAGGATCCATGTGACGTGCCACATACCACCGGAAACAACATGATGTATACTATCCATTCATGGGTGTTGTATATGCATGTGCATTGTCCTTCATGTCCAAATACCTTTATCAATCTTGCGGTCCAAAACCCATGACTAGGGTTGACATCAATGACAACAACCAATCTTCCAACAATCTCCCCCTTTTTCATTGATGGAAACACTCATGCTCCCCATATCATCATGATCCCAATTTCTCTCCCCCTTTTACATCAATGGCAAAGGTTAGGGCTGCTCCCCCTGAGTTTAATGGAAAAATGTAACTCTCTTCTTTGGGGCTGCTGCCCTTGAACATGTGGCACTCAATAATACTTCATCCATATTTTTGGTCTTTGAGACTTTTTCTTCCTTAGAATCCTTTTGTGTGGCTTCTGTCTTCTCTCTCTTCTTCATGTCTAGGATTTATATGTTGTTCGGTCTTCTTGTTGCAGTTGCAACGAATCTTCCTGAGTTATTTTCTCTGATTTTACATTTTCGGGAATCAAACGTAAGAGTGTATCCTTGATCACACATTTTACTAACACTAAGTAGATTATGATTCAAGTCTTCAACCAATAGAACATTCTTTGCTTTTACATTTTT
>ML842477.1:29072-40727 GCA_009831015.1 Picea engelmannii | reverse complement strand
TCATCTCAAACTCCTTTGCAAGGTCCTCCTTGCATGAGTTTATCAACTGCTCATCACCAGTAAGTATCAAATCATCAACATAAAGCACAATGATCAAAAGCTTACCCTCCACCACAATTTGGTATAGGTTTGCATCTGCTTCACTTTTGGTGAAGCCCAATCTGGTGAAATAGTTGTCTATCCGAGTGTACCAAGCACGGAGTGCTTGTTTCAGCCCATACAGTGCCCTCTTGAGTCTACACACATGCAACTCTCTATCAAAGGTCTCAAAACCTTATGGTTGCTCAATGTACACTTCTTCCTCAATGATCTCGTTGAGGAATGCAGTTTTTACATCCATCTGATGAATGCGCCAACCCATCTGCGCTTAGAGTGCAAGGATGGATCTTATGGAAGAGTACCTTGTGACAGGTGCAAAGGTTTCACCATAATCTATCCCCTCAATCTGTGAGAAGCCCCGGGCCACAAACCTGGCCTTGTATTTCTCCACACTCCCATCGGCAGCTTTCTTTACCTTGTAGATCCATCTCGAACCTACCACTGATTTATCAATCGGTCTTGGGACAATTTCCCATACATTGTTTTTGACAATGGAGTCATACTCCTCTACCATAGCATCAACCCAAGTGGGGTCCTGCACTGCTTCCTGAAAGGAAGATGGTTCAGTCACAATACATTTGCTCATGAGAGCCATGTATCCAGCAAATCGATCAGGAGACTGTCTCTATCTGCGCTATGAAATAGGGGCTCCTATATTCTGTGCAGCATCTAGTCTCAATCTATCAGCTTCCATGGTGCACTTTCTTCTATTTTGGATGGATGGCTCTGCTTGAGTGGTTTCCTCCACTCCATGAACCTCCTCATGTGGCCGATCCACATCTTGAGACTCATCCTTGGGAACCAGCAGTTCCTCTTCTGCATGAGAGTCTAGCTCCCTCTCAAGCAACAACCGCATGGCTTTCCCCTCATCGAATTTTATATCCCGTCACATAACAGTCATCTTACTGTTTGGAAAATACACACGATAATTATGGGGTGTTTCTGTGTACCCCACAAATATCCCAACTTTAGCAGTCGGTTCCAACTTCTTCCTAGCATCCTTGTTTACATGCACATAAACAGATGAACCAAAAAAATTTAAATGAGAAACATCAGGTTTCTTACCAGTAAAAGCTTCTTCAGGTGTACTCATGCCAAGTACTCTATGAGGACAACGGTTCTGCACATAAACCGCAGTATTGCATGCTTATACCCACAAATGCAATGGTAGGCCTTGATCATGCAACATCGCTCGTGTTGCACCCATGATCGTTCTGTTCTTTCTCTCCGTGACCCCATTTTGTTGTGGGTTATGAGGTGCTAAGAGTTCTCTTCGAATTCCTTCTCTACTGCAGAATTCTTTGAATTCGTTAGAGATGTATTCTCCACCATTATCACTCCTTAGACCCTTCACTTGCTTCCCTGACTCTTTCTCCACCAATGCTTTAAACTCACAGAACTTTGAGAATGTTTGATCCTTCTTCTGCATGAAGAATATCCAGCATTTACGAGAAAAGTCATCAACAAAAATAACATAATACTTGTGTTTTGTTGTTGAAGCAACTGAGAATGGTCCACACACATCCATGTGAACTCTCTCTAGGATTACCGAAGCACGGTTCTCCTTTTCATGAAAGGTGGACTTTACATACTTCCCCAGGGATCACCCCTTGCACTGATCTGACTGAGCAAGTGTTCCCCTTGGAAGTCCAGTAGATATTTGTTGCATGATCTTCAAGGCTCCATGATGAAGATGGCCCAATCTCCTGTGCCATAATTCGCCCTCATCCCGGATCACCACTGTTTATGCCTTGCCTATCATGGCACCGCATCCATCTACCTGCAGCATGTAGAGATTATTAACTCGAATCCCTATCTTCTTGACTTGACCTGTTGCTTTATGTTGCAGGTAGGCTATACCACTGCTAAAAACAACATCATAGCCTTTGTCCTCCAACATTGTGACTGAGACCAAGTTTTTCTTCAGACCTGGAACATGCATAACATTTTTCAATTGAAATGGTTTACCTAACTCCCTCTGAAAGGTAATGGTACCAATACCAATTGCACTGTATTTTCCATCATTTCCCATCTCTATATGCATTCTGAGATCTTTCTCCTCTAAGTCAATGAAAGACTCTTTATCTCCCGTCATGTGGAAGGAAGCACCACTATCCAAATACCACACTGATCTTGATGCACTTGATGCCATGCATGCGATCAAAGCGAAGTCAAGCTCAAATTGTGAGATAAGAGCCTCACCAGTTGCAGCTCCAACAACCGTCTTGTTCTTCTTCTTCTATGGACAGTTAGTAGCGAGATGCCCACGTTCATGACAGTGAAAACACTTCACTTTGGACAAATCCAGCTTCTTGACTTTAGACTCGGAATTTGATTGGAATTTTTTCCCTTTAACTTTCCTTGCCTTGGCAGTCAAAGCACAATCCTCTTCATCATCACTCTTTGATGAAGATCCATCTCTGGTGTTCCGCCTGAACTCCTCTTGCACCAGATTCGACCATAGTCATTCCCAATCCGGTAATTTTTCCCTTCCATTGACAGAGTCTTGATAACTATGCCAACTCTTAGGAAGCCCTAGGAGCGCCAAGCTCACCAAATCATCAGTAGCGACTGCTATTCCCACACTTCCAAGCTCATCTCGACATTGGACAAACTTTGTGAGATATTTTGGAATGGTGTCGCCTTTCTCCATCTTAATCTTCTTGAGTTTATCTTTGAGCGCCAATTTCCTATGGTCGCTACTGTTTTGGAACAGATTTGTCAAAACCTTCCACATTGCATATGGTGTGGTTTTCCCATGGAGACTTGAGACAATGTGGTCTCGTACTCCCTCCAACAGAATTCTCCTCGCCTTCTCCACTTTCTTTTGCCATGCATCAAGATTTGCAGTATCTATCGTAACCGGCTTAGGAACATCTACATCAATGTAACCCTTCAAGCCATTGTCTTCGAGCGCTGCCTCCATCCTGTCCTTCCAAGCAATGTAGTTAGAACTGCCCTCGAGTGCATACTCCAACCTCAAGCCATTGAAAGACATTTCGATCTTGAATCAAGTGTCACACCAAGAAAATCTTGCAAATTTGAATGTTATCCAACCCAAAACTCAACCCCTTCACTTTCCTCTTGCCCTGGGAGGTTCGCACCCCACCTGAGAGCAACCTAAGGGAAGTTCACACCCTGCCTGTGTATAGCCTGTGAACTTGCCTGTCAAGTTTGCACCCTACTCCATTGTTAGGGTGAGGGAAGTTCGCACCCTGCTAGTGTATTTGCCTGCGAGAATGCCAATGAAGTTCCCACCCTCCCTTTGTCTAGGGTGCGAGAATTACTGTTCTTGAAAACACCGGAAGTTTTCAGTACTACAATTCGCACCCAGCTAGAGGCGGGACCTTCAAGAATGAAATTATGTTCGCACCTCACTTCCGTGACTCCATGGCCTCCATGGCTCTGATACCATGTAGAAATTTCGATACAAATTAATGTATTCCTGCGATTCTCCTGATCTAACAATTTCCGCCACTTGTTAAATATAGAATCGCTTCTACTATTATTATTGCGGAAGTAATTTAAACCATGATCACAACCACAATGCACAAAGTGAAATATCAATAACACACAACACAGAAGTTTTACCAGGAAAGCGTAAAGCTAAAAACCCCACTATCATATATTATGTATATCATGAATCATGAAACAATCTCATGCAAAACTCTAATCCAAGAGCTCTCAGTACAATACAATCATCTCACACTGTCATACACAAATTAGAAAATACATGCGCCAATTCCTGTGTCCAGACAGCCTGCCTCCTCTGCACAAACTCTGCAATCTGAATTCTCACAATGAATCGAATGAATTGCAATTGCCTCGTTTGCACATGCTCATAATCATATCCATTGCATGTGTGAACAAATCACAACTGATAGCCAAACTATCCCTTTCACCTGTTATCTCAACTGGATCTCCATTGGAACTGACATGCATGTAGTTAACCGTGGTGAATCTTCAGTTGCATGTGAGTTCACTGATTAATTGAACTCTCACTAGTGCATGTTTAGTTACAACTAGTACAACTGATATTAACTCACTTAACTACACTTATAATTCTGTTACAATTCCAAATCACTCAGTTATGAATGAGATAATAGATTAATATTTATTGTCTAATTTAATTAAGGGAAAAGTAAATTAGACACATGTTTCTTGTTGACTTTTCAACAAGAAGGGCACTACAAGAAGCAGTGTAGATCCAAAGTTGAGAAAAAGAAGGGATCTAAAGAATCTCCTTCTACAGAAGAAAATACCTCCAAGGAAGAAGGAGGGGATGTGTACTTGGCTTCTTCAAACACACATGCAGATCATGAGGCATGGTTGGTTGACTCAGGTACATCCTTTCATATGACTCCCCACAGGGAGTGGTTTTGCGAATATGAAAGGTATGATGGAGGTAATTTTTTCCTGGGTGATGAATTGACAACCAGAATCATAGGTTGAGGAAAAGTCAAGTTGAAGCTCATAGATGGAAGGATTAGAACACTACCTGGTGTTCTGCACATCCCATGATTGGTCAGAAATTTGATTTTTGTAAACAAAATGGACGATGCAGGGGTAAAAACAATATTTGAAAAGGAAACTTGTAGGATGGTTCGAGGAGCAACGGTGTTGTTGAAGGGAGTTCAGTTTGGAACTTTGTATAAGCTACAAGGAAGCATTATTAGTGATGGGTGTAATAGTTCTATTTTTCCTAATATTGGAGTTGAAAAAGAAATAACTCCTACAATCTCTAGAGAAAAGGTTATGTTGTGGCATCAAAGACCGAGGCATATCGGAGAGAAGGGTCTTTGGCTACTACACGGTGAAGGTATGGTTGAAGGTATGTCTAGCTACTCTCTGGATTTTGATTTCTGTGAACATTGTGTATATGGGAAGCATAATATGGTAAGATTCCCCTTTGGTGCAACGAGGGCATAAGGAATTTTACAGCTAGTTCACAGTGATGTGTTTGGACCTGTGGCGGTTCCATCATTGAGAAAATATGTGTACTATGTCTCATTTATAGATGTCTTCTCTTGGAATACTTGGATATATTTCCTCAGGAAGAAATATGAAGTCTTTGACGGGCTTAAAGAGTTTAAGGCTCTTGTTGAGAATCAAACAGAGAAAATAATTAAGGTGTTGAGGACAGATAATGATAGAGAGTTCTACATGAATGAATTTGAAGAATTATGTAAGAAGTGTGGTATAGAAAGGCAAAAGACTAATCCATATACACCTCAACAGAATGAATTTTCATAAAGGATGAACAAGACGTTGATGGAAAAAGAAAGGTGCATGCTTAGTGGTGTCGGGTTAGGGCAAGAATTCTGGGTAGAGGCAGTGGTTACTGCATGTTACCTAGTCAACATATCACCCTCATCATTGTTGAATGACAAGAGCCCACAAGAGGTATGGACTGGTAAGAAACCTTCTCTCACACATCTCAAGGTATTTGGATATGAAGACTATGTTCATGGTCCAAAGGAAAACATGAGTAAGCTAGATGAGAAGGCTGAAAATTGTATCTTTATTGGGTATAAAGATGGTCTCAAAGGTTATAAGATTTGGAACCTAGAAACTAAGAAGGTTGTGTATAGTTGAGATGTGGTATTTAGAGAAATGAAGGATGTTGTTAAATAGGAATTTCTACCAAGTAAGGAAGAACTAGATAAAATAGAGTTTGATTTAAATGATGATGAATCAGACTCTACAAAAGAACATGAATCAGAAGAAGAAGATCCTCATACTCCAGTATTGAGGAGATCAGTTCGAGAAAGAAAGCTACCAGAAAGGTATACTCTATCCGATTTTCATTCAAATTTTGCTTTGTCTATTATTGATGATGATCCTAGAACTGTCAGGGAGTCAGTGGATTCAGAGGATGGAAAGCTCTGGAAAAAGGCCATGGATGAAGAAATGGTAGCCTTGGATAAGAATGAGGCTTGGGATCTAGTGGAGTTTCCGATTGGAAGAAATCTCATTGGAAGCAAATGGGTATTTAAAAAGAAGTTGAATGCAGAAAGAAAACTGGAGAAATACAAAGCTCAGTTAGTAGCAAAGGATTATTCCTAGGTTGAGGGAATTGATTTTGGTGAGATTTTTTCTCCCGTTTCCAAGTTAACTTCTATAAGATTTATGTTATCTGTTGTTGTTGCATTTGATTTTGAAGTAAAACAAATGGATGTGAAGATTAAATTCCTACATGGGGATTTGGAAGAAGAAATCTATATGAAGCATCCAGAAGGATTTGATGTGAAGGGAAAGAAGGAGTTGGTATGGAAGCTAAAAAAGTCCTTGTATGGTTTAAAACAATCACCAAGGATGTGGTATCAAAAATTTTATACTTATATGTTGGGACTTGGCTTCACAAGAAGCAAAGAGGATTAGTGTGTGTGTTTTAAATTAATTGGTGATCATTTGATTTATTTGGTCTTATATGTGGATGGCATGTTACTGATAGGAAATAACAAGGAGATTATCTAGGATGTGAAAACTTAGTTGTCCTCTAAATTTGACATGAAGGATCTCGGTGCTTCAAATTCCATTTTGGGCATGGAAATTAAAAGAGATCGAAAAAGGAGGAAACTTTTCTTAAATCATAGAAAATATATCGAGACAATATTGCAGAGGTTTAATATGCAAGAATGTAAACTGGTCAAGGTCCCTATTCATGTTGGTGTAAAGTTATTTGTGGATCAGTGTCCCAAGAAAAAGGAAGAGGAGGAGGACATGTCTCGTGTTCCATATGCAAGTGTAGTTGGTAGTTTGATGTATGCAATGGTCTGTACTAGATCATACATTACACATGCAGTGGGATTTTTGAGCAGGTATATGTCAAAACCAGGGAATGGGCATTGGACAACATTGGAGATACTTCACATACACCTAGGATTTATTTTTCCTAAGGTTTTCCCTATGTTTATTAGTAATTATTCATTCTCCTATAGTTTAGGGAGAATATTCTCTTCAGTTCACACTTCAGTTTGATCAGTTGAGTAGAGTCTAGATGCCACATTGGGATTATCACCATGCATCATTGGGATCATCACCCGCTAATGTGTATTGTCCTTGGGATCATCATAAGACTAGAGCATTACTCACGATTCCCTGATATCCTCCTCACTTCACTATGTTTCAGTAAGTTAACTGAATACTGAGAGACTAGTTAACTCATACTAGGTGGCAGTTCACTCCCATAACTTCCTCAGAGACTAGACTAGGTGGCGGTTTACTCTCGTAACTGTTGGTCTGTGTCCATATCACTCTAGACCACCACTATGGCACATTGGCTTCTCCTCCAGTGTCCATTAGTTGAGTTATAAGGAGTATATCATGTGTAAATTATCATTCATTCATTTGGTTAATGAGAATTCTTCCATTCTTTCTCTCATGCTTCTCTTCTCATATTTTCTCTGCAAATTATGTATGTCATTTGCTAGATAGATCTATTCTATGCAAGTTCAATACATTTACATGGTATCAGAGCCAATGGACTGCTAGAGAAAAGACACACCAAATTATTTTTGCAGGTACCAAAGATTGAAGACAACGGAAAAATGGAATTTCCAAAAGAATTCATTCTTACACCATACAATTTCTTTGCATAGAAGGAGAAGATGATAATGCATCTTCAAGGAAGAAGATTATATAGGTTAACCATGAACACAGAAATCGAACCAACATCAGCCATAGAAAAATCCAAGTATCTAAATTGAATGGATGAAGCGTTTGGAACTATCTGTAGTCTCATTTCTCCTGAACTCCTCTTTCACATATCCTCCTGTAAAAATCCCAATGAATCCTGGACCACCATGGAAGGGATTTTTGGAAAATAGGATGAGATGAAGGGACACATTCTCGAGGTGTAATTGCTCACTTTGGATCCAAAAACCTTCGAAAACTCCAAGATTTCTTTACCAAATATAAGGATTTGTTGTTGAAATTCAAGGCTTGCGGGTTTGATAAATCCAAGGAGGAGAAACAAATGGTTCTTACTATTCTCTCCAAACTTGGTCTGGAATACTCAGTGTTTGTATATACATTTCATTCATTTAGGCTCGCCTATGGAGCCACCTGTATGATGCCCTCTCTTGATTCCTTTATCGAGTCTCTAACATGAGAGCAGAACGAGCTCATCAATATGGGAAAAATCAAAGGCCCAAAGGCGTATGCGCTTACTATGCAAGATGGTATCGGTCATCAATATCAGAAATCTAAAGATAGAGACAAAAGGAAAACACATGCAAATCCAAAGAAGGAAGGGTACTTAAAACCATTCAACGACGCCTCTAGATCCAAAGCTGGAATGGAAAGAAAAGGGGAGAAATGCACTTACTATCATAAAGGATTCCATCTAGAATATGCATGTATGCAGAAATAGATAGATCTGATGGCCCAAATACTTCAGCAAAACAACCTTGGAGATCCCATCCCCGAGGGTGCCAAGAAGAAGCTAGAAGATCAGAATCTCGATTCTTGGATCATAGATTCAGGTGCATCACACCACATGGTTGCCACAAAAGAATTCTATTCTTCATTGGATGCATGCAAAGGTTCTCCTATTCTAATGGGGGACAACTGTCCAGTCGAGGTCACCGACAAAGGAAGAATTGAACTCACAAATAGAAGCTTCGAGAATGTGCTACACATTGCCAAAATTTCAGTCAATATTCTCTCTGTGTATCAGATGAAAAAATCTGGTACCGGAAATAGAGTCATATTCACAACTGATGTAGTGGATATCTATGACATGCAAACCAATTCCATGGTTTCTACCGGTGAGGTAAATCATCAATCTAGAGTCTACACATTTTCTGAATTTATTGAACTAGATTATGCATTACTGCTTACCCATGCTGATGAAAGCAGTAGGATATGGCACGAAAGGTTCAGGAATTTACATTTCAGATATATGAAACAACTTAGCAAGAAAGGAATGGTTGATGGTCTACCTGAAATCCACTTCTCCAAAGGAATTTGTGAGGGATGTGTTCTTGGAAAACACCCTCAAGAGAAATTCAACAAAGGAAAGACTCATAAGGCTTCCTTTTCTTTAGATCTGATCCATAATGACTGCATGTGCCCTTTTTCACATCCATCAATCAATAAAGAAAGGTACATGCTCATTTTTGTTGATGATTTCTCATGCTTCACATGGATTTTCTTTCTCAGGAAAAAATCAGAGGTCTTTCAACACCTCAAATATTTCAAAGCCCTTGTTGAAACACAGTTAGGAAAGAAATTCAAAGTCCTCTGAACAGATAATGGGGGATATTATTTCAACCGTGATATATAGAATCTTTGTCATGAGGAAAGGATTCAGTTGCAGCACACGGTTCCCTACACTCCACAGCAAAACAAATTTGTTGAGCGGAAAAATAGATCTCTAAAAGAGATGGCATCTTGCATGCTACATGCAAAGTCACTTCCACATAGATTATGGGTTGAAGCACTTAATTGTGCAACCTACATCCAAAATAGATATCCCCGTAGATTTTTTAAGGACAAGACCCCCTATGAAGCTTGGAGTGGCCTCAAACCAGAAGTGACCCACTTCCATATTTTCGGTTCACGTGCATGGCCAGGATTCCCTTTGAGAAAAGGAAGGCACTTGATCCACAAAGCACAGAGTGTATATTTGTTGGATACCCTGACAGTGTGAAGGGATACAAACTCATTGATCTTTCCTCAGATCAACTCATCATTGAGCGTAGTGTCCAATTTGAGGAAAGTGTCTCGTATGTTCCTCAACAACTGCATGTAGACACTTTTGTTCTTCCACCTGTCAGAGATGATGAGCATGCACATGCCAACTCTTCTTCAAATGAGACTTTTGATTCAGAGTATTTAGATGATCCAGATACAGAATCAGTACAGTCAAATCCAAAGTTAGTGCATGAAGATGCAGATGCAAAGCTAGAGCAGAGGCCCAAGTGGGCCAAGACTACTCTTCAGGATGTCGGAGATCTTGTTGGGGATCCAGTCGATACTAGGAGGACTCGATCTGATTTTAAGGAGCCTCCTCTTTCACTCACTGACACTGAACCGATGCCACCCATGCATTTTTTCTTGGTTTAGTCTTCAAATCCACGGTCTTATGGTGAGGCTACTGGAAATCCCTTTTGGGAATCCGTCATGTAGGAGGAGTACAACTCCCTCCTCAAGAACCGGACTTGGGATCTAGTTCTCCTTCCTTCAAGAAGGAAACTTGTCAAGTGCAAATGGGTCTATAGGACCAAGAATGAAGTAGATGGACAGGTTAGCAAATACAAAACCAGACTAGTTTCCAAAGGATTTAAGCAGGTGCAGGGAATTGACTATGATGAGACCTTCGCTCCAGTAGCCATTGCGGAAGCTAAGGGATGGGAAGTCCATCAGATGGATGTGAAGAATGCATTTCTTCACAACAATCTCTCTGAGGAGATATATATGGAGTCACCTCAGGGATTTATGTAGGATTCATCTTTGGTCTGTCGACTGAAGAATTCTCTTTATGGCCTTAAGCAGGCCCCGAGGGCATGGTATGCTAAGATGGACTCCTACCTGTTATCACAAAATGTTTTACATTGTAAGTCATACTTGAATGTTTACATGCTCAGGATGGTTGATTCACTTCTACTCCTAGTTTTGTATGTTGATGATTTGTTGATCACCAGTTGCTCGACTTCAACGATTGTTGTAGTCAAGAGTATTTTGCATGACAAGTTCTTGATGACGAACATGCGCCTGCTACATTTATTCCTTGGACTTGAGATCAGTTAGGATGAATCAACCATCAAACTGTCTTAGGCCAAGTATGCATGAGATCTCCTTGAGAGATTTCACATGACAGATTGCAAGTCTGCCCCGACTCCTTTCCTATCAGAAGTCAGACTTGAGGATGGCGGGGACACTCCACTGGTTGAAAGCACACTATACAGACAACTAGTAGGGAGATTTTTCTATCTCACACACTCCAGACCAAACCTCTCCCATGCAGTTGGAGAAGTCTCCAGGTTAATGCAGGAGCTGCATGGAGCTGCATGAGCTACATTGGAAGGTTACAAAGCATATCCTTCAATACATATAGGGCACCATCACCTTTGGGATTCACTATGCAACAAACTCTACATTGGACCTAATCGGGTTCATTGATTATGACTGGGTTGGCGATAACATTGATCGCAATTTCACATATGGTTATGCACTCAGTCTTGGTTCCGGGCCTATCTATTGGTCGAGAAAGAATCAAGTTGTTATTGCTCTATCTTCAGTCGAGGCAGAGTACAAAGGGGTAGTTAAGATAACCATTCAGGCTATTTGGCTACAATATTTTCTCACTGAGTTGGGCATTCGGTTTCATCGATCGATCTTCATCTGGTGTGACAACCAGAGCACTCTGAAGTTCTGTAGGGATCCATTTCAGAGGGGATCGTGAACTACATCCGGGACTTAGGTCATGAGGGGATCATCAACCTACAATTCTGTCCTTCAGCAGAATAGAATGCAAACATCTTCACCAAGACCTTCACTGAGCAAAAGTTCCATTCTCTATACAGTCATCTTGGAGTGAAGGACACAGTT
>ML842477.1:18414-29013 GCA_009831015.1 Picea engelmannii | reverse complement strand
TATTTTTTCCCTCTTTCCTTGTTTATTTTAGTGTATATTTTGTATTTGGGTACCTAACATGGCCTCGTTGCTGGGACCCATTCTTTATTTTCACCATAGTGATGTTCATGAGGGGTGTTGGAGATACTTCACACACACCTAGTATTTATTTTTCCTAAGGTTTTCCCTATGTTTATTAGTCATTATTCGGTCCCCTATAGTTTAGGGAGAATATTCCTCTAAGAGAATATTCTCTTCAGTTCACACTTCAGTTTGATTAGTTGAGTGGAGTCTAGATGCCACATGAGGATTCTCACCATGCAACATTAGGATCATCACCAGCTAATGTGCATTGTCCTTGGGATGATCACCAGACTAGTGCATTACTCATGATTCCCTGATCTCCTTCTCACTTCACTCTATTTCAGTCGGTTAACTAAAGACTCGGAGACTAGTTAACTTAGACTAGGTGGCAGTTCACTCTCGTAACTGCATGAGAGACTAGACTATGTGGCAGTTTACTCCCATAACTGTTGGTGTGTGTCCATATCACTCTAGACCACCACTATGGTGCATTTTCTTCTCCTCCAGTTTGCATTAGTTGAGTTATACAAAGTATATCATGTGTAAATTATCATTCATTCATTTGGTTAATGAGAATTCTTCCATTCTTTCTCTCTTGCTTCTCTTTTCTCATATTTTCTCTGCAAATTGTGTATGTCATTTGCTAGCTAGATATATTATGTGCAAGTTCAACACATTTACATACAGCAGTAAAAAGGGTTTTCAGGTATTTGCGTGGCACTACTAGCTATGGATTGTGCTACCAAGGAAGACTAGGATTGGACAGAGTGTTGGACATACATGGCTTTGTGGATGCAGACTGATGGAGATCTGGATTGCAGGAGATCTATAAGTGGGTATGTGTTTAACCAGTTTGGAGGAGAAATCAGTTAGATGAGAAAAAGACAGCTTGTAGTGGCACTTTCAATTACAGAAGTTGAATACATGGCATCCACTCATGCAAGTAAGGAAGTGGTATGATTACAAAGATTGTGTTCAGGTATTGGATTGGTACAACAAGATGTAAGAATATATTCTGACAGTCAGAGTGCAATTTTTCTGGCGAAGAACCTGACTTATCATTCAAAGACAAAGCATATTGATATTTAATATCACTTTGTGAGAGACATGGTTGAAGAAAAGAAAGTGTTGCTAATGAAGGTGGACACTTGGAAGAATGTTGCAGATTCATTAATAAAATCTGTGAGCACTAATAAGTTCTCTTGGTGTAGAGGATCCATGGGCATTGATGCCTTGGATTGTTGACTATGTAACCTTGTAACCCCTTGTATGCAAAGAAAACAACAAGTGGGAGAATGTTGGGTATGTGTTATATTATTTGCACGACTAGCTCTAGTGTCTACTATGTTGCGTCGGGTGCATAGTAGGGTTTGAGGGGGGGGCGCTAGGCTGCCCCTTCAAGGGTTGCAAGGGGGGAATATCCTCCCTGCATGGAGGTTCGAGGACACTTCCCCGAAGAAATTTTTTTTTCCTTGGGAAACATGTCAATTTTTTGCCTCGTTTTTCATGTCCATTGTTGGGCATTTTTTCGGCACATGGTTTTTGCCGATGGTTTTCTATTCCAGGTTAAGGAATTAGGGTTGTTGACTAATCCAAGTCATTAGGTTAGGGTTTTGGATGTCCTTGGCTCCTAAATTGATACAGATTATTTTCAGAACAAAATGAAAGAGAGATATTACAATGAAATACACATAAAAATTTCCAGAAACAGAGAAATATAGCAATACATGATTTCTATTAATGAAATAAATGTACAGAGACTGTAAAAATATAGAGTGCAAGACTCGCTAGAATGGTGGCAACTTTATCTCTGAGAAGATATGTGATGACTACGCTTATTCACAAGAAGATGATTACAATGAGGCTCTGAGAGCCTTTTTATGATAAACAAGAATTCCAAAACCCTAGACATCCAAAAACCTAACCCTGGGAGATGAAGCGTCAAAATTCATGTGGGCCTCGTTGGAGTAAGTTAGTACATTAACTTCCTAGGGTCGTAACTTTTTCATATGATCTTCGTTTTAGGTGTATGATAGCCTGTTGGAAAGGTCTTTTCAAGAACTACGCATTATGCCATCAAACTTTGACTCCGTCTATATTTTGACTGTGGCAAGCCAAGAAAACACTATTTAGAGCCCCAAAACGACCTTGGAAGTACAAAAAGATGTATTGACATGAAAAATTCCAAAATAAGCCAGTTGGAATAGGTCAGCGTCCACCAATATCCACCTGGATGTTGTGTAGGGTTTCAGGATAGCCCCGTAAGTGCAGAACCCACAATTACAAAGAAATGTCCCCATTATAGAGAAACGTGTTGAACTAAAAAACGGTCAAGATGAGCCAGTTGCAATTTGGAACAAGTGGGTGGACACCAATATCCACCTAGATAAATCCTCCCCCCTTAGGAAGCAATGGTCTTCATTGCATTGAGTTCCTGGGAAAGAGGGGAAAGTATTTTCTGAATCTGAATCTTGGTGAGTTGCGTGCCTTGTTGGAGAAGTTGTGTTGCTTGGTCTGTGGAAGGTTTTCATGAACTTGCTGCTGGTGGGGTTGAATATGTTCTACCAACATGTTGTTTATGGACTTGACGGGGCATTGTGTAGGCACCATTGTAGTTGAAGAAACAATATTTTCTTTCTCTTTTGCAGTCTGCTTCTATTGGATAGAAGGTGTTGAGGCTACAGTGGTTGTAGTGGCCTTTTTTGCATCCTTTGAATAGGTTGTGAAGAGGTTGAATTTTGCAGTATGAGAGATTACCTTGCGGCACTGTTTTGGTGTAACATTGGTTGGAACTACCTCTAGTATCATTTAGAGTTGACACCCCAAAGTAATAATGACACTACAGGGTTGGGACTCATAAAAAACATGATGTTTCCACACATATGGTTGTCCCAAAACAAAATCACGGACATTAATATGTGAAACATCACACACTACCTCATCCTGGAAGGGTTGCATGCCATAGGACAAACAACATTGTTATCT
Source organism: Picea engelmannii (assembly GCA_009831015.1). Classification (NCBI taxonomy): domain Eukaryota; kingdom Viridiplantae; phylum Streptophyta; class Pinopsida; order Pinales; family Pinaceae; genus Picea; species Picea engelmannii. Next base: position 25,965 of record ML842477.1, on the reverse strand, counting down.
GACAAAGATATCCCATCCCTGGTGAAGCCACTCGATGTTGTATGGTTGTGGGTGTGGTGTTGTCGACAACCCCAACTGTTTGATGACCTCAACTGAGATTAGGTTATTCTGGCCACCGCTATCAACAATGAAATGCAACGGTGTCCCCTTCACCCACATCTGTGAATGAAAGAGGTGCTCCCTCTCTTCAATATCTACCGGTCCTTCTGGTTGAATTGTTATGGTCGCGACAATAAAAGTAGGGTCTGTGTCAATGATCTGTGCATTTTCAATATTTTTTGGATCATACTCTGAATTAGGGTTCGACTCCTTGTCTTTGACCTCGACCACCAATGATTGTTTTGAGCGACATTCATCGGTGTTGTGTCATGGGATTTTGTGGAAGTCACACCTCTTTCCAGTGTCATTCTTCATCTTTACTTTACCCTTCTTTTCTTGTGTCTTGGACTGGTTTTCGGAAGGCTATTGGTTAGGGTCGTCTGTACCATGCTTTGGTTGTTGTGGATTTGCAGACCAGAACTCCCATTTGTTCTGGTGCCTAAATTTATGCTCAATTTTGACAGCATATCGATAGGCATATCCCAATGATGAGATGTTTAGGAATGTTGATTAATTGGGTTGGTTGTCATTGATGTCAACCCTTAAAGAAAGTTCGGTAGTGAATTCTGGTAGCATAAAGGTTTGGGTAATGGACCCAATTTTGTTTGATGGATAATGGTATCAGTTTTGATATATTGGCAGATAAGACTATTCTAGATGGAGATTGCATGTCATGCCATTTCCGGTGGTATGTGGAACATCACATAACTCCTCACGGTTAGAGAGTTATGGCCATGTGAAGTTGGAGAACCCTCATGAGTCATCTAGAATCCCTAAAAGGTCAAAGTAGTCAAAGTGTTTGCAAAGAAGAAATTATTTAAATAATAAAGTGAAGTGATGAGTGTACTATAAGTCAAAGAGGATGCAAAAGAAATTATTTAAATAATAAATTTAATGGAGAACTCTCTAAAATAAGGAAAGTGGTTTGAGAGATTTTAGAAGGTAAATAATAAAATAAAGTGACGAATGTACTATAAGTCAAAGTGGATAGAAAAGAAATTATTGAAATAATAAAGTTAATGGAGAAATTACTAAGTCGACAAGTGGTTAGAAGTTGGTTAACCCTAAAACAAGGAAAGTGGGTTAAGATGGTTAAAAGGTAACCCCTTGCGGAAGCTACATGAAAGTATAAATAAGAGGCAAGGCTCTCTCATTTAAATCACACTTGAATATCATTGAATATCTATTTTGTGAAAGGTTATTTGGGAAGGTATTATTGATAGAGAAAAATTGTAACAGAAAAATCGCAGCAGAAAAATCGTGATAGAAAAAGTGTGGCAGAAAAATCGCGGCGGAAAAAGTGTGACAGAAAAATCATGGTAGAAAAAGTGCGGCAGAAAATTGACCGCAGAAAAAGTGAGGCAGAAAAATCACCGCAGAAAAAGTACGGCTGAAAAATCGCGGCAACAACATTGTTGGGGTCTATTTATGAGAGATATGGCACATCTTGTTTGAGGTATGTTTTGTGATTTACGGTTTATCTCTTGAGATGGTATTGGATGTTCAGTATTGTTGCATATATCAGATTTGTTGAGGGATATAGTTGGTATTTTGTTGTTGGTATTTGGCATATGGGTATTAGACTTTTGGTTGTGATGTGTTGCTGAAGTTGTTGGTTTAGCTTGAGGCTACATAATAGTGAGGTTGTGGCACATGGTTTGATGTAAGGGTTTATGGTATTTGGTTTATGAATGTGAGTAGCCGTCACATCTCTTCTCAGAGATACGCTGCCACCATTCTAGCAAGTCTTTCACTCTGTACATTTCTTTCATTAATAGAAATCATGTATTACTGTATCTCTGTGTTTATGGTTGCATCTTTGATATATTTATGTTATATAATTGAATATCTGTGATATCTCTGTGCATTTCTTTATTATATCTCTGATCTCATTTCGTGCCGAAAATAATCTGGATCAGTGGTATCAGAGCAGGATGCTCTTGATCGTTTTTTCAATGCATGTCCCGACGAGGTCTGAGTATAGCAAGTTGGGTCTCGAGCTTGTCTCTCTTGAAGACAATCTCTCTCGCACACCCAAGAAACCCTCAATGGCGGAAGAAAAGAAAAATGACGGAGCAGATGATCCTATCAATCTGTTGCTTGAGCAAGCTCTCACGCAACAGAGGGACAAAATGATGGAGAATTTTGCCCACATCCTTAAATGTCTGTCGATAGCATTAGGCGTATCTTCATAAAGCGGCCACTTTGGAGGCACCTCGCCTTTCAAGGTACAAGTTAATTTTGATATTCTTGTATTTGAAGGACAGATAGATGCAAAAGCCCTAGAAAAATGGTTAATTCTGCTAGAAGGTTATTTCTCTGTTCACAATTTTTTTGACAAAGAAAAGATCACCTTCGCACTCCTTAAATCTCTCCCTCATGTCAAACATTGGTGGAAAACTTACTGGGAGCAAAGTTCCACAGAGGAGTCTGGAATATATGGGGTCGATCCCACTTGGGATTTTTGTGTGGATGCGGTAAAGGAATAGTATTACCATGTTGGCAACTATGAGGACCAGTACATGAGATGGACCACACTGCGGTAAGAGAGGGGCCAAGCAATTCTAGATTTCACCAATACCTTCCATACCTTGCGCACTAAGCTAGGTATCAAAGACTCCGAGCGACATTTGGTTCTGAAATACCATGGGGCTCTACACAGATACATCCAAACTGAAATGGATTTTCTGGACATCTCATCACTCGGTGCTGCTTATCGATACGCTATTAAAACGGAGCAGAAAATTAAGCACCAGAACAAACGGGAATTCGGGTCTACAAATCCGCAACAACCAAAGTATGACAAAGATGACCCTAACAAATAGTCTCCTGAAAACCAGTCCAAGACACAAGAAAAGAAGGGTCGCAGGAAGACAAAGAAGCACACCGGAAGATGGTGTGATTTCCACAAAAGCCCCTGGCACAACACCGATGAATGTCACTTAAAAAAGTCATTGGTAGCCGAGATCAAAGACAAGGAGCCAAACCCTGATTTAGAATCTGATTCTGAAAATACTGGTAAATGACAGATCATTGACGCATACCCAACTGATATTGTCGCGACTGCAGCAATTCAACCAGAAGAACCAATAGATCCTGAAGAGGGGGAGCACCTTTTTCATTCACAGATGTGGGTGAAGGGGACCCCGCTGTATTTTATTGTTGACAGTGGAAGCCAAAAAAACCTCATCTCATCAGAGGTCGTCAAACAGTTGGGATTATTGACAACACCACACCCGCAGCCATACAACATCGGATGGCTTTGGTAAGGATGAGATCTTTGTGTCAGCCAACAGTGTCGATTGTCATACGACATCTAACCCTTCAAGGATGAGGTATTATGTGATGTTTCCCCACTAGATGTCTGTGATGTTCTCTTGGGCCAACCATATATGTGGAGATGCCATGTTGTTTATGAGTCTCGACCCCATAGTGTCATTGTTACTTTGGGGGGTCATATCTACAGAATACCAGAGGTAGTTCCAACTATTGTTTCACCTAAAAAGTGTCGCAAGGTAGTATCTCATACTGCAAAATTCAGCGTCTTCACAATCTGTTCAAAAGGGGAACAAAAGGACACTGCAACCACTACAGCCTCGCCCCCTGCACCTTTTATCCAACAGAAGTAGGTCGACAAGGTTGCAGCAAAGCGCAAATATTCCTTTTGCACACCTTCCTCTCATGTAGCTCGACTTTTTGAACAGCCTCATCTTTAACAAGTTCATGACAGACTTCCACAAACTAAGCAATGCAACGTCTCCAGTAATACAAGCAGTTCGCCTAGATGCAGATCCAGCAAATGCTTTTCCCTCTCCCCCGGGAACTCAACGCAATGGATACCATTGCTTCCTAAGGAGGGAGGATTGATCTAGGTGGATATCGGTGGCCACCCACCTTTTCCGACTGGCTCAAAATAGTTTTCTGACAATTTTGGCAATTTACTATTTTTAGCAGGTTTTAACTTCTGGGGCCATTTTGAGGGTCTAAATGAAGGTTTTTAGAGATAGAGGTTCTCAATGATAGACAAAGGCATGATTGAGCCCCCAAAATGAATCTCCTCGATGATACCTTTCCAACGAGCTATCATACGCCTAAAACGGAGATCGTATGTAAAAGTTACGACCCCAGGAAATTGATCTACTAACTTACCCAAACGAGGCCCACATGACTTTTGGCGCTTCATCTCCTAGGGTTAGGTTTTTGGATGTCTAGGGTTTTTGGCATTCCTGTTTATTGTAAAAAGGCCTTCAGAGCCTCATTGTAATCATCTTCTTACGAATGCAAGTAGCCGTCACATCTCTTCTCAGAGATAAGCTGCCACCATTCTGGCGAGTCTTTCACTCTATATTTTTATAGTCTCTGTACATTTCTTTCATTAATAGAAATTTTGAATTATTGTATCTCTGTGTTTATGGTTGAATCTCTGATATATTTATGTGCATTTCTTTATTATATCTCCGATCTCATTTCGTGCCGAAAATAATCTGGATTAGTGGTATCAGAGCAGGCTGCTCTTGATTGTTTTTTCAGTGCATCTCCCCAACGAGGTCCGAGTATAGCAAGTTGGGTCTCGAGCTTGTCTCTCTTGAAGACAATCGCTCTCGCACACCCAAGAAACCCTCAATGGCGGAAGAAAAGAAAAACGATAGAGCAGACGATCCTATCAATCTGTTGCTTGAGCAAGCTCTCACGCGACAGAGGGACGAAATGATGGAGAATTTTGCCCACATTCTTAAATGCATGCCGATAGCATCGAACGCATCTTCATAAAGTGGCCACTTTGGAGGCACCTCACCTTTCAAGGTACAAGTTAATTTTGATATTCCTGTATTTGAAGAACAGATAGATGCAGAAGCCCTAGAAAAATGGTTAACTTTGCTAGAAGGTTATTTCTTTGTTCACAATTTTTTCGACAAAGAAAAGATCACCTTCACACTCCTTAATGATCTCCCTCATGTTAGACATTGGTGGGAAACTTACTGGGAGCAAAGTTCCACAGAGGAGTCTGGAATATATGGGGTCGATCCCACTTGGGATTTTTTTGTGGATGTGATAAAGGAACAGTATTACCCTATTGGCAACTATGAGGACCAGTACATAAGATGGACCACACTGTGGCAAGAGAGGGGCCAAGCAGTTCCGGAGTTCACCAATACCTTCCATACCTTGCACACCAAGCTGGGTTTTCTGGACATCTCATCACTCGGTGCTGCTTATCGATATGATGTTAAAATTGAGCAGAAATTTAAGCACCAGAACAAACAGGAATTCGGGTCTGCAAATCCACAACAACCAAAGTATGACAAAGACGGCCCTAACAAACAGTCTCCCGAAAATTATTCCAAGACATAGGAAAAGAAGGGTCACAGAAAGACAAAGAAGGTCACCGGAAAATGGTGTGATTTCCACAAAATCCCCTGGCACAACACCGATGAATGTCGCTCAAAACAGTCATTGGTGGCTGAGATCAAAGACAAGGAGCCAAACCCTGATTCATAATCTGATTCTGAAAATACTGGTAAAGGACAGATCATTGACACACACCCGACTGATATTGTCATGACCGCAACAATTCAACCAAAAGAACCAACAGATCTTGAAGAGGAAGACACCTTTTTCATTCACAAATGTGGGTGAAGGGGACCCCGCTGTATTTTATTGTTGATAGTCGAAGCCAGAAAAACCTCATCTCAGCAGAGGTCATCAAACAGTTGGGATTGTCGACAACACCACACCTGTAGCCATACAACATCGGGTGGCTTCGGCAAGGACGAGATCTCTATGTCAGACAACAATGTCGATTGTCATACGACATCTAACCCTTCAAGGATGAGGTATTATGTGATGTTGCCCCACTGGATGTCTGTGATGTTCTCTTGGGCCAACCATATATGTGGAGACGCCATGTTGTTTATGAGTCTCGACCCCGTAGTGTCATTGTTACTTTGGGGGGTCATCTCTAAAGAATACTAGAGGTAGTTCCAACTATTGTTCCACCTAAAAAGTGTCGCAAGATAGTATCTCATACTGCAAAATCTAGCTTCTTCACAATCTATTCAAAAGGGGAACAGAAGGACACTGCAACCACTACATCCTCGCTCCCTGCACCTTCTATCCAACCGAAGCAGGCCGACAAGGTTGAAGCAAAGCACAAAGATTCCTTCTACACACCTTCCTCTCATGTATCTCGACTTGTTGAACAGCCTCAGCTTCAACAGGTTCATGACAGACTTCCATAAACTAAGCAGGGCGACGTCTCCAACAATACAAGCAACTCGCCCAGATGCAGATCCAGCAAACGCTTTTCTCTCTCCCCCGGGAACTCAACGCAATGGATACCATTTCTTCCTAAGGAGGGAGGATTGATCCAGGTGGATATCAATGGCCACCCACCTTTTTCGACTGGCTCAAAACAATTTTCTGGCAATTTTGGCAATTTACTATTTTTAGCAGGTTTTAACTTCCAGGGCCATTTTGAGGGCCTAAATTAAGGTTTTTCAAGATCGAGGTTCTCAATAATAATCAAACGCATGATTGATCCCCCAAAACAAATCTCCTTGACGATATCTTTCCAACGAGCTATCATACGCCTAAAACAGAGATCGTATGCAAAAGTTACAACCCCGGGAAGTTGATGTACTAACTTACCCAAACGAGGCCCACATGACTTTTGGCGCTTCATCTCCTAGGGTTAGGTTTTTGGAATTCTAGGGTTTTTGGCATTCCTGTTTATTGTATAAAGGCCTTCAAAGCCTCATTGTAATCATCTTCTTGCGAATGCGAGTAGCCATCGCATCTCTTCTCAAAGATAAGCTGCCACCATTCTAGCGAGTCTTTCACTTTGCATTTTTATAGTCTTTGTACATTTCTTTCATAATAGAAATCACGTATTACTGTATCTCTGTGTTTATGGTTGCATCTCTGATATATTTATGTTATATTATTGAATATCTGCGATATCTCTGTGCATTTCTTTATTATATCTCTAATCTCATTTCGTGCCGAAAATAATCCGAATCAAGTTGGCACATACATGAGGTGTATAGTTGATGAGTTGGCACATACATGAGGTGTATAGTTGATGATGTTGCTACATCTTGATGAGTCAAGGTTGATGCATGGTACATGTTGGTTCAGGTTATTGGTATAGGTTGTTTGGTGCAGGTTGATTAGTACAGGTTATTGGTACAGGTTGACAATGACAGGTTGACAGTGGTAGTGGTTGATTCAGTGACAGTGACAGATTGTCTACATTTGGCATTTATATTTCAGGGCAGTTGGACAGGGCAAGGACAGGTGGTTGTAGCCGAAGAACATAGGGGGTTGTAGCCTCCTTCTGGTTGTAGCCAGAGAATTGGGGAGTTAGAGCTTCCCTCAGGTTGTAGCCTGAGAAACTAGGGGGTTGGAGCCTCCTTCCAGTTGCAGCTGGAAAACAAAGGAAGTTGGTGCTTC
>ML842476.1:41830-55808 GCA_009831015.1 Picea engelmannii | reverse complement strand
TCAAATTCTGACCACTAGTAGGATATACTTACCTCCTAATTTTTGTTTTTATTAATTGAACTAACTTTTTTAATTAATTTTTTTTTTTTTAAATCTTTATAATCTAACATCAAATGACAACTTTTTTCCATACTAAATTATAGAGCACCTCTACACACAATCACTCTATATAAACCAAGCCCTACAATAATCCAATAATCCAGTAAATATACACTAGATGAAAAATCGTAAGCTTATTTTTGATCTCAGGGGACTATATCCGTAAATCCCACAAAGCACTCGATTTGCCAATCTTGGTAAAGTCCAGAAGGAAGATCGCACGCTTATTAAATGGTTTACTGGGTATACTGGTGTTTTTTCAGTAAAGTCTATCCTTTCACTCAATTTAAATTTGACATCTAATATAATTTAAATTAAAACACCGAACACTCAACCACAATTTTGCTCCTCTTCATTTGCTTATTTTCAGAGACGTTGAACCGAGTTCGTTGGGCTAGGGTTCTGAGGATCGAAATTTGCAACCTCTCCTTCAACGATTGTAAAAAAAAATCTTTACATGATTAAAATTACTTCACCTGAAATAAAAGACAAAATTCCGTCATTAACTTCCCTCACTGTTGAGACGCTCCAACTGACAGCGCGGACGCGAAAATTAAGTTCCCGTTGATTTAAAACCCAAAAACAGTTGACCTCAATTACTTATAATTCGAGCCAAAAATGCCTCTCTGAATTAGACGTGGAAACTATTCTGCGCACTACGTCTATAAACTATCCCCATTTGTCGCTGCGTTTAAAGCAACTAGTGTATCAACAGTTCAAATGTAGTTTTCCGTCAACTAGTGCATCAACCGCTCAAATGCAGTTTTCTGGTAACTAATGAGTTGAAATGTACCCTAAACAAAACTTGTGGTGGGCCTCCAAATTCCAAGTGAGGCATTTATTTTCACAAGACTCCACACAACCACTCTAAAATTATTTCAAATGTTTTCATGTAAGGATGGATAAGAGAACAGAATTTAAAATTCTTCAACGTGTAACGGTGGCCCAAAGAATACGACTTAAAACAGTTTCTTCAACGTATAATTATGGCCAAGAGTATTGGAGTGCTCTATAATCACCTAGATATCACCTATAACATCTAATATAATCACTAACTTTTAGAACATATAAACCTTTTAAGGTTTAACTACTAAAATCTCATCTATAATCTAACTCGAATAACCCATTGTTCCTAACCATATATTTATATTTTTCGAGTAATAAAAAATATAATTGTTTTACTCCTTTAACAAATCATTCTTAATACATATAAGATATCATCCCTAGCACATATAAATATATCACTATAACCCACAAATTTTATTACTGCAAGCACCTAACTCTCTTAACACGATAACCACTATCTCTCATAATTCTTTCCATGAAAACTAAAACTTAAGTCACTTAAATCCTATTACTTATAACCCCTTACTACTAACTCATATTAACACTTAATATAACATGATATCTATATAATCTTTAAAACTTATGACCATGAATCCATAACCCCTAGTAATAATAACTTTTGATGTTATCCCTTTACCATAGACACGTATAACCCCTAACACCTAATACACATATAGGCTTCAGATGTTTAGCATTTCACTCTAAACTTCTATATTACCTTATTTCATAACACAATATCTCATAACTACTACAACCCCTTACACTTAAACAACTATGACCTCTAATATAAGCAATAAACATTATAATCCCTCAAGTTCTAAGCATTACCATCCCTGCAATCCTATTATCCCTAGAACCCTTAATCCCTATAATCCCTAAGATCCATAACTCTTACTTTTTATAACCCGAATCTATATATTTCATAACACCTATGATTCATAAATCTTATATCCCTTAGTCCATTTATGTAACGACCCAGTCGTTACCACCACAAAAATGATGCACAACATGTAACTTTTTTTTTCTCTTAAAGTTGTGTTAGGAAAAAATATACCTCACCATTAATAACGACATCATTGACAATAGTGCATTATCTAAGTGAAACAACAATAACACATTTACAACGATCACAAAGTTAATCCGACACATCATTGCCGTGAATGACAAACACACAATGACACAATCATTCATTACAATAAAGTAATTGGTGCAAGAAGTAAATAACCAACAATCATTCAATACATTGACCCGCCATTGAGCACCACAATAAAGAGCCCATCAATCAAGCATTACCTTAAATTTTCATTATGCACGAGAAAAGTAAAATCTAAGCATTACACTATACATTATTCAACGCACATGTTCAATCTTAATCACTTAGTTATACTTGCATCATCAATAGTTAATGCATGCCAAAAATCTAACTACTAATCACAACAATCACAGGTGCATGAAATCTAATATCTTAATCCACCATTCCTGACCTTAAATTTTAATGCCTGCAATAATCAATATCTAAAACCATCGTTCAATACATTAACATTATTCTAGTTCAATAATCCACATATTAAGGCATTACACATCAACATAATTCCCTGGCACGATTAAATATGCAAACTTAAATACTCAATCCATCTAACAACGACATAAGTCATGGTGCAATCTTCTACATAATCAAATTTTTTGGCCCATCAAACATGTTTCTTAACTTTGAGGTGTTTGAGAGCATTCAACCTCTACGAACATGTTAATTAGACTCCAGCAAAGATTAATGATTATTTAATCATAATGAAAGAAGGTAGCCAGGGAAACAATGTGCTAATAAATCATTGGAGAAATGAGAGTTTGATAACCTTATGGATACTTAGACCCTTATGGCGTTTAACTAAGTTTACAATTAAGGCAAGAAAAAATATGTTCATTAATTTACTAAATAAAAGACGTCTCAATAATATGAATATGATTTCTTGTTTATTGTTCCTCTACGAATATATGAATTTACAATAGAATAATCGAATTTACACTTTTGTTGTAAATGAATAAATTCACATAAACAATAATTTTTTCATTCAAAATTGTTTTATACAATCTCTTTAAAAAAACAAAAAAAGCTATAAAGGATTGAATACAAAGTTAGTTTTCGATTAACAAGTAGTTAAATTTAAATATTAAAATTTTATTTGTTTTTCTTATTTAAATGTAAAAGGAGCCACTAAAATTTAATACTATAATTTTAATCTAAGAAAAATTCTAACTATGACAACTTGTCCTTAGTGACCATTTCGTGCAATCAACATTAACTAAAAGAGACTAGAATTTTTTTTATTCATGCATTAATTCGATGGTCAAACAGAGTTTAACGGATAGGATATCTATACTCAGGCCTAGCTTCCACAAAGATTTCAAATTGGAATAAAAAAGCATAGGCTGGCACAAATATTATGGTGTAATTAATGTTTTTTTGAAAAGAATAAAAACTTGCAGTCTGGCAAGGAAATTGCATTGTTAGGAACAACGATGACACTAGCGGATAAGAATACCATCTTAGGGACATATTCGGTAACCCACCTCACAGATGCAGCCACCCAAAACGAAAAAAAAGATGGAAGAGGTATTATAAGGAAACACATTCCAATTCATTGAAGCACATAGATGGTCGTTGAGGTAGGAAGCATTGGATTCCCCACGAGTTCGCTAGTTTCTTGCATGTCGAAGGAGCTAAAAGGGACTACAGACTCTGTGAGGGATGGACCTGACAATACTCCTCTAGAGAAGAAGAGAAGTCACCCAACAATGTGTGCCAATCCACCTAGGACGTGGCCATAAGGATGCCCACGAGGGAGCCAACGGTTCGTGCAAGAGTGGGAGGTTTCTCCCAATGGTTCTGGTCTTCCAGGGTGTGGTTCCATCCAGAACCAGAATGGGTAAAGATAAAGAGATTAAGGGAGAGGGTAAAAGGCTCTTGTGTTACCAATTGAAGACAGTGAGCCTTCAAGCATTCTAATTCATGCATTCAGGTTCACGATTGTGCTTACCCACTTGTTGTTGACTAGTCGCTAACGAATGCCTGAGTAAAATAAACAGGGTTTGCTACAGCTCAAGGATACTCCCCCATATTCCTCGGCATACCCATATTGAAATTGAGAAGGCAACAGGTCTCTTACAAAGGTTTTACCTCCCCTGAAATTGTTTTCCTTTAAATAAAAAACCTCAACTAGAGAGCCGAAACCTTTAAGAATAAATCCTAGGTGGTTACTCCCATGAGATCCTATTTATTTTATAATTAACTTCAGGTTTCAGGCTGAACTTGACTAACTAAAAACAATTGAAACCGGTTGCTAGTATTGATTCCCTTGAGTGAGGGCTACAACGAGTTTCTAAAATTCTCAGTGTTTTGTCTTCTAAAGTATCACTCCACACTTTTGTTTTTACAAGAATAGGTAGGAAACACATAAATTTAATTTTTACATGTGGGTCGTCAAGACTCTCTCCAAGGACACAGGGATACGCGATGTGATGGTTGCATAAGCACTTACTTTTTTTTGAAAACACCATGAAGGGATAAAATGAAATCAAAGAGCATAGAAAAATATAAACGCTAACAAATATAAAAAATGCAGAGAGAGTTAAGAAAACCAAATTGTTGGTGAAGAAACAATAAATTTATTTCAAGAATTTGTTGTAGAAGCAACAAAATCACTTTAATCTCTCAAGAAAATAAATATAAATCGCGCAACAAAAATCAYTCTAAATCTCCTAACAAAGTCGCTCAAGMAATCACTGTAATCGCTCAAYAAAATCCACTATAATTTCTCAACAATATYGCTCAAAACATTCAGTGTAATCGCTAYTGAAGGGAGGGGCTACAAGAMAAAYGAGTTTTAAGAGCCCAACTTGACTACAAACCAGCAACCTAAAACCCCAATAMGAATTGAAACTGATTAAAAATGTAGATTTAAAGMCTTACTATGAATTSATAGAATAATGTCAACTGCAAATGCATCGGTTGCTTCATCATCATTATAATCTCATACACARGRAAATTTTAACTAAAATATAACAAAATTCAAATACKCATACCGAATCCATCATGATCCTACCTAAATKATGAGACCCCACCTCTACCTCCAASCCAATTCTAGGGGTACTCTTCTTCCCCTGAGCCCCCTGAGCTGCAAAGGGTCCATGMAATCAATAGAGAACGTTATCTCTCATCTCRCCTCGCAAGGTCGAGATACCACTCGTTACCCGAGTTGGGTGTTCCAACTCCCACAAGAGAAAATATAGTGAAGATGAAATCCCKACAGCATAACCTTAGGCAAACTAGACGTAATCCATACTCCTCCTCTGCCATCCTTTTAATATAGTTTTCAAGTGATTAGTTTCCCAAACCCTCATTAGATTCTTTTTTCATTTATTTTTTTCATTTGTTGTTGACTGGTCGCTAACGAATGCCCAAGTAAAATAAACGGGGGTTTCTATAGCTCAAGGATACTCCGCCATATTCCTCGGCATACCCATATTGAAATTGAGAAGGCAACAGGTATCTTACAAAGGTTTTACCTCCCCTGAAATTGTATTCCTTTTAAAAAAAAACCTCAACTAGAGAGTCAAAACCTTTAAGAACAAATCCTAGGTGGTTACTCCCATGACATCCTATTTATTTTATAATTAACTGTAGGTTTTAGTGTGAACTTGAATGACTAAAAACAATTGAAACCAGTTGCTAGTATTGATTCCCCTGAGTAAGGACGAGAACGAGTTTCTAAGTCTTCAAAAGTATCACTCCGCACTTTTGTTTTTATAAGAATAGGTAGGCAACACATAAATTTAATTTGTACATGTGGGTCATCAAGACTCTCTCCAAGGACACAGGGATACGCGATGTGATGGCTACATACTCACTTACTTTTTTTTGAAAACATCATGACGGGATAAAATGAAATCAAAGAGCATAGAAAAATATAAACGCTAACAGATATAAAAAAATGTAGAGAGAGTTAAGAAAACCAAATTGTTGGTGAAGCAACAATAAATTTATGCCAAAAAATCATTGTAGAAGCAACAAAATCGCTCAACAAAATCACTTTAATCCCTCAAGAAAATAAATATAAATCACGCAACAAAAATCACTCTAAATCTCCCAACAAAGTCGCTCAACAAATCAATGTAATCGCTCAACAAAATCCACTATAATTTCTCAACAATATCGCTCAAAAAATTCACTGTAATCTCTACTGAAGGGATGGGCTACAAGAAAAACGAGTTTTAAAAGCCCAACTTGACTACAAACCAACAACCTAAAACCCCAATACAAATTGAAACTGATTAAAAACATTGATTTAAAGCCTTACTATGAACTGATAGAATAATGCCAACGACAAATGCATCAGTTGCTACATCATCATTATAATCTCATACACAGGAAAATATTAACTAAAATATAACAAAATTCAAATATGCATACCAAATCCATCATGATCCTGCCTGACTGATGGGACCTCACCGGTACCTCCCACCCAATGCTAGGGGTACTCTTCTTCCCCTGATCCCCCAAAGCTGCAAAGGGTCCATGCAATCAATAGAAAATTTTATCTCTCATATCGCCTCGCAAGGTCGAGATACCACTCGTTACCCGAGATGGGTGTTCCAACTCCCACAAGAGAAAATCTAGTGAAGATGAAATCCCGACAACATAACCTTAGGAAAACTAGACGTAATCCATACTCCTCCTCTGCCATCCTTTTAATATAGTTTTCAAGTGATTAGTTTCCCAAACCCTCATTAGATTCTTTTTTCATTTATTTAATTAGGAAAAATCTCCCCCATACACATGTCGCCCGATCCCCTAGTTGCATGAGAAAGTCAATTTATTAATTAATTAAATTTACCTAAATGCCTAACCGACCTAAAAGCATTCCTAAAAATGCTCCTCTGTGTCCCACTATTCCCTTACAATTCTTAAATGATTTATGCCTTACTTAAATCCTAGCTGAGTTCTTAAATAGAAAGTTACAAAGGCTAGATTCCTTAATAAGTTAGACATTCCCCTTTTTCTTTAAGTTTCCCCTTTTCTTTAAGTTCCCCTTTTTCTTCAAGTTTCCCCTTTTTTTAACTAAGTTCAGAATTAGCAAGTTTAGACAAACAACCATTTACTCCCTTTTTAATAATTAAACCTTCATTAAAAAATTTACTTTAATTAATAAAGATTGAATTTTCTTTACCCCCTTCTTGTTATGTCTAATTAGTTTTTTTTTTTGAGAGGTTCTACTTAGACATGGGTTTTAAATTCACTAGGCTTGGCAACAATTCTTAAGGGAAAAATTATTATTAAACTTTACTCATCACATCATTCATTTTAAAGCCAATGAGGTCCTAAGGAGGTATAGTTTTCTAGTCACTAGGTTTATTAACTTACCATAGTTTTAATCGCGGTGTTCCCTTCATGACACACTACATGCTACAAGGGTGCCACTCACATGATTTTCTTTTATTTGCGCAACATTCCCTTCAAGACACACTACGTGCTCCAAAGGTGCCACTTGCCTCTTGAATGAGTTTATTACACATCAAACCCCTCGAGTCAATACTTGACTGGTTGATCTTGTGGGAGACTAAGGGCCTCAAAGGAATAAAGACTATTCCTTATTGCATGCCCCTTAGAATCATCGTGAGCAACCATTACAGTTTTCCCTCATGGCATCATGGTTATTTTATAGCTAGGTAGTCGTTAACCTATAGTTCGAGCGATGGAAGGAGTGCTAGTAGGTTGTGGTAGGGTTTCTGCCACACATCTCCCTCAATGTCTTTAGTTGTCATGTGTGACCCCTTTACTCCAAATGTGGGTCTTGTCGGCAAGCTATTGTCAGCCTGCATCCATCAAAGAAACATGTCATCGATAACAATCAACATCATAATATCTAATCATATGTACATATGTCACATAAACAACATTCAAACCCTATCAATCAACTCCCTTACCCAATCCGGAGTCCAAAGAGTTTCATCGATGCCCTGGTATCCTCTAACGTCTAGAGTCCTGCACACTTAGGAGAACCTAGTCAATAGCACATGTCAATGTAAATACAACAAAAATAACATATACTCAAATCCAAAATATATCATAATCATAATGAAAACAACCGAGAGTATAATGACTTGGATCACTTGCACGGAAGTGTCCTCAAAGGATAATTTTTCTTAGTGTGAACAAGAGCAGGATGTTACATACACCCCCTCTTGTTTTAAACTTCGTCCCCAAGTTTGGAAATATATAAATGTCGAAATAAGGTGTCTAAAAATATCAATATGTCAAGCTATCAAACAAAAATGGAAATTGATGGCGCATATAATATGCGTCCTCCCTGATTGTCGAGTGCGAACTAGTTGTCGCATTGGACCTTCACCTGATCGATTGTTTGATGCCATAGCTATTGAATGCGATGGTAAAAAATGTGGATTGGCTCCTCCGTGAGTTCACCCTCACCTAAAATATTCCAAGAACTCAATTCAATCACATGCGTAGGATCATTGACCTAAAGTCACATAGAGATACAATATAAACATTATGCAACACCCCATGAATGAGGCATGTCTAGTTGTTAGTCCCTTCATAATTATGGTCGATGAAATGTGCATCAACAAACCTTTCTATCGATCATCAGCTTCTTTTGTCTCCTTTCTATAGATCCTTCGCTTCTTTCAATACCAACTCAAAGGTGTGTGACACAGTCACCCATTAAGAAACTCAAATGCCACCATCTCAGTGGTGATTTGGTAGTTGTTTTTGAACGCAAACTTGGCCAGTGGCCATGACAAGTAACAACATTTTTGTTGGTCAAACAAACACATACACAAAATTAAAATCCCTGATTGCATACACTAAATCCCTAAATCCATCTTGAAAACACTAAATCCCTGATTGCATACAATTCCTTTCATATGTCTGACAGTCTCAAATATTTCTAATATAAAATGTATCTATACCTAGCACTTGATGCGTTGTACTCATAGGTACAAAATGTAAACTCTTCGTTAGAGTGTCAATTGTCATGAAAATCAATTCATTCCTCCCTACCATTAATGACAATCCCAACAATAAAGTCCCTTAGATGAATTCCCATTTCTATTCCATAAAATCATGTGGTTGTAGTAATCCTTCTGGATGTCTACATTCATCCTTCACCTACCGACCTTCTAAACATATCTCCATGTAGTTAACGATGTCCTCCTTTATCACTTCCAGATGAAAAAGGGATTAAGGTCTGTCCTCATCTTCATGACTCCTGGATGAGCCATGTTCACTGCTCAATGAGATTAGAATAAGATCAATACTTCTCAATTCGTCATTTGGTTGAAGTAAATCCAATTATTATATCTCAAATATTTGTCATTGTCCATAGTATTTCCCCCATTTGGTACCATCATGGTGTCTTGCCCGAAAAATCCATACCCTCTTTATACCAGTCAACATCATGTTGTAGTTAGAATCTCTTCACGTAGATTCGTTTGAAGAGGTATCATTGAAAATACGTGTCGTCTTCGACTCAATTTGTTGGCCACTCTATTCATTGTTTCTTTTAAGTAGGAAATCTCAAAATCATTCTCTCTAAGAAATTTTGAACAAATTCATTGTCATGTGTTCAAGTCTCTTTGCGTAAAGATGTGATGTAAACGACAGTGGTCCATTTTTAGTTAAAGTTTTTGTACAATAAGGTAGTGTCTCCATACACTCAAGGCATAAACTTTCTCAACTTTCTCGAGATGTAAGAGCTCACTCGACCATCTTGCATCAAGAGTCCACCTAAGCCTTCCTTGGATGCATCAATGCATACCAAGAAATCCTCCTCCATGTTAGGGAGCCTTAGTATTGGTGTTGTCGTCAAAATCTCATTGAGGCTCCGAAATGCTTCCGCGCATTTCTTGTTCCAAACAAACATCTTGTTCTTCTTGTGTAATTTCGTAATTGGATTTGCAATATTAAAAAAACCCTCGATGAACACTAGATAGTATCCAACTAAACCCATGAATATACGCTCTTCTGGGACATCTTCGATGTAGGCCATTCCACAGTAACCTCGATCTTTGTTGGATAGACAATGACACCTTCACTGGAGATTACATTCCCTAGGTAGTGAATCTTCTATTAATAAAAGGATCATTTAGATAGTTTCCCATACAATTTGTTCTCTCATAGACATTATAGTACCAAGCGCAAGTGTTCATCATGCTCCTCCATCCTCCGAGAATATATCAAAATTAATATTCAATGAATAATTGGATGAACTTGTCCAAGTATTCGTGGAACGCCCAATTCATCAAGCTCATAAATATCCCTAGGGCATTCATCAGTCCAAACAGTAAAACCGAAAACTTGTAATGTCCAAATCTCTTTTTAAAGGTGGTCTTAGGGATGTCGTCCTCCTTGATGTGTAAATAGTGATACCCTGTTCTCAATTCCATCTTTGAAAACACCATTGTGCCTTTCATTCGATCAAATATATCGTTAATCATTGGCAACAGATATTGGTTCTTGATCATTGCCTTGTTAATTGATGGTAGTCGATGAAGAGTCTCCACAACCCATCCTTCTTTTGTATAAAAATAAAAGGCACACCCCACGGTGACACACTCGGTCATATAAGTCTCATGTCTAGCAACTCCTTCAATTGCATTTTCAACTCCTGTAACTCAGGGGTCGACATCTGATAAGGCGTTCTCGCTATCAGTTCAGTTCATGGTTTTAGCTCTATCATAAATTTGAATTCCCTCTTGGGTGGAATCCTTGGTAACTTCTCTGGGAAGACCTCCACAAACTCTCATAATAAGAGAAGGTTTTTCTAGTGCTTCTACCATGCCTTTTCCATTTAACACAAGGATGGAATATAGCTACCATCCCTTGCCCATTATATTTTGTAGTTGCAAGAAAGAGATGAACCCCAAAGAAACTCCCTAGTTTCGACCCACAATCATGCATCTCTATCACTCATCATTGACCAAGCTCAAACATTTCATCTTACAATTGAGTATCGCCTCATGCGATTCCAACCAATCCATACTGATCATGTAATGAACCCCACATTTACCAATAATTTGTTTTTCTAGGGTTATTATGAAATACTTTCATTTATTCTCTAACATTTCTTAATGATACTATGATGTGATTTAACACTACTTTTTATTTTCATTCTTTACATTTACCATATCCTTGACAATTGAAGCTAAAGAACTCTAACTTATTCCTATTCTTAAGGAAGGTCGCTTGATACTTAAGAGAATGTAACTATATACATATATAGTTACTCACCATAGAGTATGAATTCAATTTGTGCAAGCTATTTATATACATATTATGGAAAACAACAAATGCACATTTCAACACTCGCTTCGTATTAAGGAATTTATATATATTCACCATCGTGTAAACATTCAATAAGCACAAGTTATATACATACTATGGAAATTAATAAATGTGTATTTCTATACTCGCTTTGAATTAATGAAATTAACCCCTGAGGCTTGTGTGACAGCACACATTATATCCACATGACATTCGACACGTGATAGCATTAAGGTCTAGAACAATTGAACCAAATGGTTGGGTGTCTGTTGCTTATTCTTAGTTGTTTACTCCACTCATTAGGAATAAACCTCTAACTAACACTAGAACAAGGAATAATGGATTTGGAATGAAGTATAGAACTCTAACTAAACTATAACCTAGAACTAATATGTCATTACACTTGTCCTAGTTTGATAGTATATGACTATCATGGTGTAAATGAGCCCTGCCTATGACATTTATGGAGGTCTATAACTCGTCTCCTTGGGACCATCACTTGTTTACTGTGTCCATCAAATTTCTTCCACATTGATATAATCACATGGGCTGGGTAAAAATCTGTATTAATTCCATTAAGCTTAACCTACGAGGATTCTCCCAAGTCTATTGTTTCACCCATCCTCTCGGCTCTATGTAGCTTTCCCTTTGTTTACTGTGATAACCCTCTTTCAGTCTTTCATGGTAGCATAACCATCACTTTGGTGGAGTTGGGATCACTCTTCTAGAGAAGAGCATGGCGGACCACATCTATAAAATGCTACCATAAACTAGGTAAGGATTCTCTGATTGTTATATATCTGAATCTCAATTTTAAGAAATGTTTTTCTGTATGTATCATTTCTTTCAGAAACTCTTAAGAGGGTCTGGTGTAGAATTTTGGTAATGTCATTTCACTAGGTAGTGTTTTGGGGTTTACCTTGGTTTTATACCTATCCTTCGTATTGTTTTCTCGGACCATGCATGATGACGACTTACTGTATTTTAAATGTTTCTTTGTCTAAGTTCCTCAAACCTTACGGGCTTAAGGTAAAACAATAGTTTGTACTTGAGCCCTTTGGAAAATCTGTTACTTTGGTAAAGCTTCAAAATCGATTTGTGGTTTTGACTGTGTGCTATATTGTTTTCTCGAGTATGCCTAAATTCTTGAGTATGCCTAAGTTCTTGAGTATGCCAGTAAATCTCGACCTTTACTACATTTGATGTATTCCAGAAAACAAAGTGTGGTAAAATGTTAAAGAACTAATGAGATAAATCTTTGCAATACAATTAATTCCGTGAGAACTTATTTCTTGGCATGTTCAATTTAATTCGTGTTATCCAAAAATTTAAATGACATTCCTTTTAATCTATAGTTCTTTCCCTTAATCTATGACACTTTTCTACCAGTATGAATACCATTTTTGTCCCTCGTCATTTTAGCTTATTCCGGGCCTTTGGGACCTGGACGAAGAATTACCTTATTTGTTGTCCTAAAGGTTTAAATGTCTTACTTTCTTTTATCAAATCGCATCCACGAAAGAAAACTCAAGTTTATTTAAAATTCTATTTGTGATGTTTATTTCAAGAGGATTTTGATTAAAACAAGAATAATTTTGTAACCTCATTATATGGCCAGTTGGGCAAATCTTGAGGATCTAGGATTGATAGTGTACATTCGTCATTATATTTGTTTGGATGATGTATGATTATTCTCTTTCTGGAAATATTGCTAAATGTTTGGTTTCTAAAATCTAATGATGGGCCCCTTTTGACTACAAGGGTACCCGTCAGGTAGTCCTTGCCTCCTCCAACCCCCCTTTGGTTTGTGGATGACGTTGTCAAGGATGTTGAGGAGGAAGACAACTTTTACTTTAAACCCCAAGTTAAGTACAGTCCAAAACTTTCCTATGTTGTCTCTTTTATAATTATTTTCCTTGGTAATTTAATTTTACATTCATCATAAGAATTTCAATTGCTTCCTACTAAATATTAATTGAAATTCTCTTGGTCTTTTTACAGGATTTGTGTGCACGAAATCCTCCAATTTTGGAAATTTCGTTACGCAAGAGGTACTCTGGTTCCTTTACAGTACTCTTAGAGTTTATCAATCCATTTTCTAATAAGCGAACTAACTGTCCGACCTAGAATATCATTATTGTGGAGGGTTCAATCCTGGCTCCTATAGTGACTTGTTAACAAATATATTGAGTTGTTGTTATGATTTTCATTGTGGGAAGATTATAAATGCAGTAATTATGTAGGGTTGAATACACCTTTGTTTTCTTGCCTAATTTTGGGATATGTAATAAGTTTAATTACATATTCCATATACTTATATAACACAGTCACATTTACAGTTAATACACATAAAATATCTTACTCAAGGGATAGAATAAAACTGTGAGAGTTATACTACATTTTATTTCATTTCAACAACATTTGAGTCAATAAATCCATTCATCCATAATTAAAGAGATGCATTATATCAGTCATCAAAAAAATAACGTTCAATCAGAGAAGGAGTATATGCACATATGTTAGCAATTATCATACAAAAAATGGAACAACTAAGTTCCTCTCAAACTTAGAGGGGAACAGCCAAATCTACTTGCACCGCTCACCACCTAGACTGACTATCAATCCATGAGGGCGAACTCTAGAACTCCTCCTCAACTATAGTCCTTCTATTTCAGAAAAATTCTCCTTGCCTCA